>VXBJ01007347.1:30850-70915 GCA_013400055.1 Nycticryphes semicollaris
GTGGGGGTTGTTGGTGGCTTTGTAAGTGACCTGTCGTGACATTCTTTGCCTTCCTGACTTAAACCGTTGTTGTGGTAGGGGCTATAGGTTACTTGTAATAATGGATTAGTATCTGTTTAGTATCATGGAATATTATTTTTAATCTTATCAAAGGTTGCTCAAAGCACATGGAAGAATTTCTGTGGCATGTAGCATAGAAAACCAACATAAATAGAGGCTCCTGCATACGTGGTATTAAGGCAATCTAGTTTTTTATAAAATAGATTTTTCCAAGCATGTGTGTAATTCCGTAGTTAACACTAAACTGAAAGTATTTAAAACGTAAATGAAAAGAAGCCACCCTCATGCATGTGAAATCAAATAGGGCCAAAAGCTCATTTAACCTAATGGTTGAAACACGGGTGTTTAACAGCCAGGCTGGTCTGGGCTGTTTAGCTCTGGGCTCACCCCTGGAAGCTGAGGTAAAGACCAGGCTGTGAACAGCTGCTTAATTAGCGTGGCTACACTGCTGGATGGCGTGGCTGTGATTAGGTCTCATCAGCCGAAACAGCTCCACAAAACTGTTGCTTTTTTATCTGGGCTGAGCAATCAGCTTGACAGGTGAACTGAATGTCATTAATTTTTTTTTTGTCATCACAGTTATGATAGAGAGTTGGAGAGTAAACTTTTATGCTTGGCCTGTTAGGTTTTCATGACAGTTATGCAAGGTTAATTTAGGCCTGTAGCTGCAATGAATGAAATTAATTTCAATTCAGTGCTGGGAATGAGCCTTCTCTCACTGAAGCTTCTCTTCTGTTGGATTATTATCTATGCTAGCAGGTCATTGTTGTCTCTGATGGAACACAACTTTGATAGCTGAATCCTCCACCACAAAATGCCTCCCAAAACCAGTTGTGGCTTTCCTAGCAAAGGCGTGATAGGAGTGGTCATTTTCCTCTGTACAAAATATAAGCATGAAATAGCTGCAGTAGCATTTGCTTCTTCAATAAACTAAATGCTGAGTTCTTCAAGAGGCATAGTAAATATTCTACCAATGTCAAGTATTACATTTTTATAATTCAGGTATAGTTGTGATGTTGCAGCAGGTGCCTACAGTTAGAGTTCTGCTTCATTTTGTGAGATGAAATACATTATTTGAATCTCAGAAGATCTTTCTTCCTGCCTCAGGACTTTAAAATCCAAGATTTGTCTTAGATTAACCAATTCAGGATGAAACACAATGTAATTGTGCAGGTATTAAAGGTATGAAGACTATGTACACAGGCAGTAGGGCAATGCAGGATTAGTCATTAGCTATTCCATGTTTATAAAGAGTGAGTATGGGCAGCGAGACCCTGGAACAGGTTGATCAGGGAAGCTGTGGCTGCCCCATCCCCAGAGATGTTCAAAGCCAGGTTGGACTGGGCTTTGAGCAATCTCAACTAGTGGGAGATGTCTGTGCCCACAGCAGGGAGTTTGGAACTAGATGATCTTGAAGGTCCCTTCCAACCGAAACAATTCTGTGATTCTAAAGCAATAATAGGCTGGCTTCCTCTTGGTAAGAGAGGGCTTGGTTTCCTTACTTTTACTGCAACCACATTGTGGTGGTAACCTCACTGCTGGGAGTCCAGGTGGGAAAGCACAGAGACCCCACCATGAAGAAGGGGATTGTGCATCATACCAGACAGTGACAACAAAAGCTCCTCTCCTTGACAACTGTGAACATGTGAGGTCAATTCAGATTCGGAGTTACCATGGATTTTGGGGTAAGTATGGTAGCGCTGTGTACAGCTCTGAGAGCAGTGGTGTTCAGCTGGGACACAGCTAACAAATACCACCCAGCTTGTTTTCTTGTACGTAGTCGCAGGAGCAAATCACCAGAGGCAGGCAGTGTGGTACAGCCCTTGTCCAAGCAGCAGAATTTGGATAAATTGATTATCTAGGCACAGCAGAATTACACCATCCTTGACTGGCATCCTTCTCAGGTGCACGCAGTGGCAGATGCAGCTGAATTTTGCTCTGTGCAGCAATATATACCTTGAAAGGGTTAGTGGGCAGATGCTTACCTGGTATAAATTGATGTGGCTTCATTAACTTCAGTGAGACCATGCTGATTTAGAGCCGCAGAGGAGCTGGCTCTGTGAAGCAGTCAAATTTATAAATGACTGCATAATCTACTAGAAAGTCAAGTCAGGCCAACCTCTGTGCTATGACATTTCCTCTGAAACTTACTTTAATAAGGTAATATTTTCTTCCAGTTCCATAAATGCAAATCAGCTGAACTGCACTTCACATACTTTCTCATTTAATTAGAAACTCTTAGTTCAACTGTACTGCAACTGCAGGTGAAAGTGAATTATTCTAACAATTTTTCATTTTAATTATCTTGATTAGCTTTTCCTTCTTTGCAACTTTATTATATCTCACTTCACAAATGTCTTTTAATTTAAGACAATAAATAAACTTTTATTTAGCAAGCTGGGGAAACTAAAGTATATGATGCAAAGAAGATTCAACTCATTAAGCATTACTGTTACTAATATTCTTACACTAATTATTCATTAAGTTGATTGTCTTAGCAGAAAAATAGGCTTGGCTTCTCTTGTGGATCATCACATTTTATTTGTGTATGCCACAAAAAAAGAAAGGAATAGCAAAGCTTACCAAAGTTAATGCTAAAATACTTCAGAGGACATAATACACTTAATGAATTTTTCACCACTAGATTTATTTAAAGGCTCCCACTTGGTTTTTAGCTCCAAAACTCCAGATACATCCTTTCGCACACTTTTAGAGGAGATGTCTGTTTCTTTATAGTTTCTTTGTTTCTGACAAAAAGAAGACATCTACAAAGGGAGGAAGTCACCAAAAAATATGTGCTATCTCGCCTTCCTGCCTCCTGAAAATCATGTCATAAACAGAGTTTGTAATATCTTGGAAAAAAAAAAAAGAGTATCTGGAGGATGTTACTGTATCCACTAAAGATTTTATTGCTGTGTATCTCTCGGAGGCAGTAGTGTGTCTCTTTTCCCAGTAAATTCATATACTTTACATTTTCAAAGACAACTGCAAGAATAGGGCACAGTAATGATGATTAAACCTGAAGTCAGCCTGTTTATGTAATCCAGGAGGAAAGTCAAGGAATTACTTGATTGTGGAACCTATAAAGTCTCTGACTACTAAAATGTCTGATCCAGGACGCATGTGGAATTCAGATCTCTAAATCTAAACCTGCGTGCCTTGTAAAAGCTCCGCTTGGTAACTGCAGTGCCTGGAGCAGCTGCCTACATTTCACTAATGCGTTCCCTGTTTGGCTTCGAAGCTCTCCACAGGGCTGCAGACCAGAATCGTCTCTGTTGGTAACAGAACAGTGCCTACCCTGCCTCTTGGTTTGACTAATGTCCTCAGCACCCAATTATCCCCTGTGTCTGTGCCCCGGGGATGTCATCAATGAGACCCCTAAGAATCTGTATCTAGTGGAGTCCCTCAGGGATCAGTACTGGGCCCAGTATTATTCAATATATTCCTCAACAACTTGGATGAGGGAGTAGAGTGAACTGTCAGCAAGTTTGCTGATGATACCAAGCTGGGAGAGGTGGCTGACTCACCAGAAGGCCATGCTGCCATCCAGTGAGACCTGGACAGGCTGGAGAGCTGGGCAGAGAGAAATGTAATGAAATTTAACAAGGGCAAGTGTAGAGTCCTGCATCTGGGCAAGAACAACTGCAGGTACCAGTACAAGTTGGGATCTGACCTGTTGGAGAGCAGTGTAGGGGAAAGGGACCTGGGGGTCCTGGCAGACAGCAGGATGACAATGAGCCAGCACTGTGCCTTTGTGGCCAAGAAGGCCAATGGCATCCTGGGGTGTATTAGAAGGGGGGTGGTTAGTAGGTTGAGAGAGGTCCTCTTCCCCCTCTACTCTGCCCTGGTGAGACCCCATCTGGAATATTGTNGTGTGTGACCTGTTCTAAGGTGTTCCCACTCTGGCAGGGGGATTGGACTAGATGAACTTTCAAGGTCCCTTCTAATACCTGATATTCTGTGATTTATGATAACTGATGAAAGTACCCAGCACTGCACTCATGGTAAATGCAAGGAGGTTTGTGTTAGCGTAAGGTGGAGCTAGGTTGTGTGCCTATCTGGGAAGTGCAGGACTGAAGCTCCTGTGATTTCATTTCCTAGGACAGTGCCATAACTACAAGGCTCTCTTGAAAGGTTTCTGGTGGTGGGTAGCACTCTTCATGTAGTTTTCAAAAACTGCACCACTGTGTAGGAAACTATGCAAGAATTAAGAGTCCTGGGAGTGAGAAGAGAAAATAGAATACAGGTCTCCTTACATACCAGTGTTGGGGGACACGTTTTGAAAAAGAAAATGCTCGTGTGAATGTGAACTTCCTCTTTTCTCTGATCTTGGAATAGATTTAAACTTGAGTTCTCAGATTCCCATTCAAGTGCTCTGTCAATGAGCTTATTTAAAAGGCAGTCTTGCACCCCTTTTGAAAGAAGGCTGAATCCTCCATAGCTCTTCTGCAGAAGAGACACTGACATTTAACTGTGGGGGGATGATTCTGTCCTGGTGTGTGTGGGGGTCATGGATCCTCAAAAGCCAGAGGTGTGACTAATTCCCATCTGTCAGAGGTGCAGATATGTCCCCATCCTAGATATTCCCTCCTGACTAGCCTTCTACTTCATACCAGCAGTTTATATCATTTTGGAATGAGTCTACCCCTATCTATTGTGTACAGAGACTAATGCCTCTTACTCCTAGTCAAGGATTCACAATGGGAAGGATCAAGTTTTTGCAACCTTTTTATGGTTTGACCCACAAATTAAATAAGAAAGAGTTTTTTCTGAAAGATAAGCTAAAGACTGAAATCTGGAGTTAGTCAATTATCAGCAGCAAAAAATGGCACAATAGTTTCTGTGAGAACATGCAAATGCTGGAACAATTTGTGATACTGTAGTGGGCTCTCGTGTGATAGAAGGTCTTTAAATTCAGCACTGGGGCTCTTCCTAGATGATCTATCTGAAATGATATGCTGTGGGTGACAAGTTTTTGGTCTCTGGTCAAACCTCATATCAGAACCGCTATTGTTGTGTTTATTGGTTTCTACACAATTTGATGCTGTCAGGGTTTGAAATTGGGGTTCCTGGCCCTTGATAGACAAAAGGTGAATCAGAATTGTACTCCTATGCTCTGTTGTGTAAAGTCCTGTTCACGTGGTGCTGCTTGCTGTGTCAGCGAAATAGCTGAAATTGAGAAACGGACTAAAATCTACTGTTTGGATCTTTTCTGTTCTTGTTCTGCAGCACTGGACTCTTTTAGGACTTCAGCCTTGTTCTCTGAATTACAGTAAAAGGTCTGATTATCTGTAAAAGATTTGAAACTGTAATCTAGGCATGGAATGTGTGCATAATACACTCTTGTGCCATTAGAGGGACAGAGTGAGATGGCCAAGGAGCAGAAGGAGAACCTGATCCAGGCTACCTTGGAGAAATATGTCTAGAAGAGTTGTTTTTAAAGACCAGGAGAGACTTCAGAAAACCATCTTGATAAGATGAAGGGTGTTTGGCTCAGTTTAAAACTGGAAGAGATGCACTAACTCTCATAGAAGAAGAGTTTCTCTTCAGTAGCTGATTTTTTTTGAGTCACTTTTAGCTTTGACTCAGCGTGACTTTGTCCACGATGCCAAATATCCTGTACATGGCTGAAATCCACATTTAAATTATTTTAATTTTCTATTTTTATAAGGCCAGGTAAAGCAAAAATTTTATAATTAGTGAACTTATACTCTGATACACAATTTTCAAACAGTAAAAATTAAATTTGCTTTCCATAATAAATCTTTCAACCCTTCTGAGATTCCCGTGCTCAGGAAATCCTAACACTGACAAAACTGCCAATTTGAGAAAGAAATGTAGAATCATAGAACAGTTTGGGTTGGGAGGAACTTTCCAAGGTCATTTAGTCTAAGCCCCCTGCAATGATCAGGGACATCTTCAACTAGCTCAGATTCCTCAGAGCGTTGTCCAACCTGAATATTCCCAGGAATGGCACACTCCCACCTCTCTGGGCAACGTGTTTCAGGGTTCCATCACTCTCATTGTAAAAAGCTTCCTTATATCTTGCCTAAATCTACCCTCTTTCAGTTTAAAACCATTACGCCTTGTCCTATTGCAACACTAAAACATTTGTCCCTATCCTTCTTTCTAATAAGCTCCCTTTAAGTACTGGAAGGCTGCCATAAGGTCTCCCTGGAGCCTTCTCTTCTCCAGCCTGTGCTCATAGGAAGAGGTGTTACAACCACCTGAATGATGTCTCTCCATATATCAGTGCTCCCTGTGCTTTCATGTGACATGTGCTCTTCAAATGCTCAATGCTGAGATAAAAATGCCATTTGTGTCTCCATATAGCACATGTGTTAGGCTACTGGCTTCTTGCATCACATTGCCTGATTGTGTTGCTTTTGTCTTTGAATTCAAATAATGCATGCCTGGGGGAGCTTTTAAAAACCAAAATAGCCTTGATTTCTGCGGAAGGATGGAGAGAACAGCTAATGGTCCAATTTAGAAATGTGAATTACTGGCTTATATAGTTTCAACTTCTGTGCTTGTCTTTTGCTTCTTAGTCCTCTTCCTTTTGGCCTTGCCACTGATATATTTTCTTCATCCACCTCCTTTACAGCGTTCATCACTGCAGCGAGAAGGTGTCTGGAAGGAGCATGTCTGGAGTGTTTTTGCTCCACATGCCTACCTGTGGAAGCAGACTGAAAGCCTCATCTTCTCAACCCTTTTCACTCTTATTTGATTGGTTCTTGTTTAGAACCAGTTGCCTACTGAAGAGGTGAGAGCAGGGCTCAGGAGAAGCATGTTTCTCATACAACTTGGTTCATTGAGAGGCAGCTCACTTCTCATTTTCATATTTGACAGGGCTTTATATCATTAGTTATGTCTAGAACCATGAGGCAGCTGTTTCAGCTGATTTCAGTTATGAAGTATCCCACTACATTAAGAGTCTTAACAGTAATTTACTGTTAAATTTCACTTAAATACCTGCCATACTGATTCCTCAGAAATGTCTTCAGTGTAGTTTTTACTGCCTTGTGTTTGTTCACTCTGACTCATCTTTTAAAGTTTGAGTTAAACCTGGACTGTAGGTTTCTTTTGGAAAAGACCAGGAATACCTGTGTCGTGGATATGTTCAGCTCCACCTGTGCAGGGAAACCCTCTTCCATGGTTGTTATGGGCTTAGTTCTGTCTTGGGGCATCTCGGGCTGGCGTTAACTTTTACCTGCTGGAAAGAAAACTGTAGCTCCAGACATACTCTTGCTGTTGGGAAGGCCCTATCTGACAGGTTGGATCCATCCAGCTATAAATATTAACAGCTGCCAAATGTCAGGTTTAGAGTTGTGCTGTGGAGCTGGCCAAGGCAGCAATTACTTGTATTTTAGCTAGTGCTGCACATGGACAGTGGATACATTAGCTTTAGTGGAGATTTAGAGGCTCAGTAGCTTAAAAGCAGAAATGAGTTACATTCATATTGGATATTATTACAGATTCAGGAGAGTTGCCCATAAAAACACTTAGCTTCCTGTAACAAAAGGACTCCTAGCCAAGCAAGTAAAATGTTAATGAGACAGCAAGCACTCATTTTCATGTCTGTGGACTTTCCCTCCAAGGTTTTGCTGCTTTATACTGAGGTTCGTTAGAGTGGAAATGGTTGACTTTAAAAATGAAACACTAGCTAAATTGCTAGGGTGTAGAATTTCCTTTCAGATCATAATTATAGGTGATCAACAGAGTGTGTAATTAGTAAGTTGGATGAAGGATATTTCCAGAACAATCAGCAGCAGTTTCCTCCCTGCTGTTCCTTTCTCAGCTCTGAGGACCTTTTGTCTGCCTTGGGTAGGTATGGCTTTTTTTAAGCCCAGAAAACACAAATACAAAACCTTGTCAGCTAAGAGTGGCACAATAAATAGTAACCAAAAAAAAAACAAACCCCAAAACAAAACACACCAAACACCACAACTCTGCAACAAGATATTCTGTCTTCACTGTAATAGGCCTTACTGATTTCACAATGTTTCCAGCACTTCAGCACAGATGTTGTCCAGAGCAAAACAGACAGGCTCATTTCTGGACTCCCTTGACAAACCCGTGAGATTCCTGCTAGAGCCTGGATTTGCAGTTGCACAGCAAAAATGTGAGACGCTGTCATTAGCTGCAAATACCGTAGAAGAAATGCCCAGGCTGTTTCTTGGTACTATGAATTTTTTTGAATTATTCCATGAATAATTCAATGAATATGTCCAACATGGCTAAAAATAGCTGGACTGAGTGCTTTTGACCTTAAGAAACAAAATCTGTCTCTAATTTAAAATCAATAAATGAAAAGCCACAGAAAAATCCTGTGGAAGCAGAGATGTCAGTCTGTAAAGATATCTTTAGTGTTGTATCCCCGGTTGAAATATGGTTCATCTTTTCCCTCTTATTAAGAGACTTCACACAATTGTTTGGTTAGAAGAATGACCATTTCTCCTAATTTGGATGGGTCATGGCTTTTGGTTGTCTCTCTCTGTCCCTGCAGTTAAGAGGTACGTTGGCAGGGCATGGCTTTCCTGTGGCCCTGACTAACATCTGTCTCCTCCATTGCTGACCCTCAGCGAGCAAGTGCTGTGGGGATGGTGGCTGTGGAAAGGTCTGGGTTGGCAGCCAGGGCAAGGACCTCAGCTGTAGCCTGAGCAGTTCTTGTGTAAGGCAATGTGGAGCACAAGGCCCTTAATGCTGCTGTCTGGGCTCAGGACTGTAGTTGCCCCCCCTGCTTCTGACAGCAACTCCTGTGCATTGTACCCAGGGCAACTCTAGTGACCCCGCTGTCAGAGATTTCCTGCCACTGAAGGTTTTTCCTTCATTCGTTTCCACCACTTGTATTTCAGAAGGCATGGATGGGGCTGTTCTTCGTGCATTTATTTTGTCCTGCAACTTGCTTTGGCACCTGCCGTAGTGACAAGGCCACAAATCAATTTGGTATTGTGGAAACAATAATAGTAGCACTTCCTTGTGTCACCAAAATAAGGAATAAACTTCTTGGCACCAATGTAGACTTAAGAAGCAGGTGTTCTTTTATTTGGCACTGGGGACATGAGGGATCTCTCCACCCAACATGTCCACTGAGTGCAAGATTCGCAGAGACTTATATCCACACAGAATACGCATAGTCATTGCATTTCCCAGAAATCATTATAATATTTGCATCACTCTGGAACGTGTACATTTTTAACATCTTTAGGGGCTTCATGGAAGGTCTTGGGTGGTCCCTAGTGGTGTTCAGTGGTCACGCAGGAGTGATGTCTCAGTGAATTCTTGGTGGCTCTTTCCATACAAGGTCTTGACTTGGAAGTGTCCTTCTGTTCAACCAGTAAGGCTGGTTTCTGCTGATAACTCTTTGAGTGGATTGGGAAGGTAAACACAGAGGCTTTTGCAACATCTCCATTTATTTTGCAGGCCTGTAAACAGGTTCTTTCTGATGGTATTCTCCAATTTCTGTTTTCACTTGTACTTGAGAAGGATGCCCTTAATTCTTTTAGTTACACATTTCATGTCAGCTAGACTCTCAGTTCCTGATTGTAACACAGAATCACAGAATGATATGGGGTTGGAAGGAACCTCTGGAGGTCATCTAGTCCAACCCCCGCCAAAGCAGTTCCCCCCAGAGCAGTCTCCAGGGAAGGAGACTCCACCGCATCTCTGGGCGGCCTCAAAGACAAGAAGTTCACCCTTGTGTTTAAATGGAAACACTTTAGTTAAACTTTTAGTCTTTCTATCTGGTGACTGCACTATGTGGCCTTTCATAGCACCTGCTATTGCATTTGTAGTATGGTAATATCTTCCCTTGATAAGAAGAGCTGGACCTGTGTTTGAATGTTGTGTTCAGCCTCAGGCTGCCTTCTGGTCAGAATATATCCCGAGCTGCTGCTTAGCATTGCCAAACTCCCACAACAAGCGCCTTGCAAACCCTGTGGTTTGTGGAACCTGAATGCTGTGGTCCTAACCCATCAGGCCTTTGCAGTGCACAGGAGCAGCTAGCCAGCTTGAAATTCTGCCCTGGCCGTGCAGTGGGAGGGCCAGATGTTGGTTGCCAGAACTAAAGGGCACCACATCTTCAAATAGCCGCTTTTAAGCTCTCCTTGTAGGGGAAAATCTTAGCCTTCATTATCAAGCTGTTACCATCCTCTCGATGAGAACGTGTTCTCTGAAAAATATTTTTTGGCCTATTTTAAATGTGGTCACAATCCTTCAATATAATATTTTGGTGTTTCAATTAATGCTGAATGATAGGGCAACAAAGATGATGGAGGAATCCTCATCAGGATTCCCTGATGAGGAAAGGTTGAGAGAGCTGGGACTCTTTAGCCTGGAGAGAAGAAGGCTGAGGGGAGACCTTCTTCATGCTCACAAGGATCTGAAGGGTGGGTTGAAGGAGGATGGAGCTGGACTCGTCTCAGTGGTTCCCAGTGACAGGACGAGGGGCAACGAGCACAAGCTGGAACATGGGAAGGTTCACCCAACTGTGAGAAAGAACTTCTTTGTGGTGAGGGTGTCAGAGCCCTGGCAGAGGCTGCCCAGGGAGGGTGTGGAGTCCCCTTCTCAGTAGACCTTCAAGCCCCACCTGGGTGCAGTCCTGAGTGATGTGCTCTGGGCAATCCTGCTTTTGCAGGGGAATTGGACGAGATGATCTCTAGAGGTCCCTTCCAACCCTGACAATTCCTTGATTCCATGGTAACTCACGGTAGAAAGTGAGGTTGTGCACGAAGACTAGACACGAAGATTTTGCATTTCTATATTGATACAATGGTCAAGTTAAGCTTTAACCCAAGCTGATACAGGGTGAAGGAAAAGAAAAATTCCATACCTAATTCTGCAGATGAGTCAAACTATTTGTATGTAGGCCCTTGTATGGGTTACAGGAAAACTGTTGATAATCCCCTTTTTCTGTCTGTTCCCCTACCACCATACACGGAGTACACAGTGTTCAGGTCAAACACTGGTTATGGACAACCGTAATGATGGGTTTCTTCTAATGTCTTGAAAATAGCAAGGAAGGAAGCGGTTTGGGAATGGCTGCCATACTGTGCAACTGGACCATCCAGCTGCAACTGAACGTGCTGTGCTGAGATAGCACCGTTCCTCAGGCAGAGACAGTCAGAATTCTGTCAGGCTTCAAATGCTTGTTCAATAAAAATAAAATTCTATAGAAAATGCATATTCTTTCCTTACAAAAGCATTTATTGGGCTTTCCTTGAAAACCTAGATTCAACAAAATCTCAAAGTGAGATTGCCACTTACTGTGTAGGTGCTTGGCTTCCACACTGAAAGTTTCCAGCGTGCTTTTAATCTTCTGAAGAAAACACGAGAAATGGTATTTCCTATTGGCATGGTAACCCTTTGGCGGGGGGAAAATGGGGCACAGAGGGAAAAAGATGCACTTTTGTTACTTGCTCTCAGCTATGTACTTTGACACAAGGCTTTTTTCAGTGCGAGACAAGTAGAGTTGTGTGTTCACTGTATGGGGCTTCCAGGGGCGAAATGTTGAATATGTTTTTAAATAAAAGCACACTGACTGTGAATAAATAATGACAGCGCCAAACTGAAAAATGAAAATGGCTACACCAGTTATTTCAACAAAGCTTTGGCTGATTTCAAGTACAATTCCTGTTCGTGGAAGAGTAGGACCTAATAATTTTGCCCACTTCAAAGCTTTACCCAAACGATCTGTTTACTCAGTGACTGATATTGTTTCTAGATACATCTACTTTGATTTCATGCCTTTTTTTTGTTTGTTTGTTTGCATTAATAGTTAAAACGGCAAATTCGGGGAATGGCTGACTCAGCAACTTAAATTTGTATTAAATTTGTAGCAGCTACTGATGGCTTCATGCAACATGGAATCGTGAGTTGTGTTTTTCCATTCTGAGCTTACCATGAACCTCAGTCCCCCTGCCACTTTGAATCAGAATGTCTTCTTCTCCAATGAGTATGTGTTTCACTTGTTTCCCTGGAGCTAGAACTCCAGCACCTGACAGTGATAGGGCTGGACTGCATTTGTGACTGCTTTCTGGAGCTCACAGGGAAAACCTTAATGTTACTGAAACTGAGACCTGAACTTTGTCTCTTTAATGTTTTCCTGAAGACAAGGGCTGGAAGGCTAACATGAACTACTGTGACAGATTTTTGGAGGAGTCTGGCACTTACATTCAGCCTTTTATGGTCTGGCATTGCCATGTGGAGACTTGGACCACACAAATTTTTTAAAAGATGGCCTATGCTTTGAGCAGGAAATATTGGATTATCCTGTCAGTGTTCACAGATGAAGCTCTTGGGCTGAGCCCCTGTGCTTGTGGCGTTATGGTGTTAGTCCTTTGGACTCTGGAGATGCAGGCTTTGTTTCTGGTGGTGTCCTGGGCTTACTTTGTGGTTTTAGATAATGCATATCACCTCCATGACCCCAGAATCCTTATGTAATGAAGAAAAAGACTACCCCTTTCAGACATCCCCATCCAATATCCCCATTTTCATGCACTGAACTTCTCAGTTGACTCGGGCTTACCTTTATGTGGTGGATGAGGGGATGCACGCTCCCCTCCTGCACTCATAGGGTTGTACCTTCCTGCGCCTTGGCCCCAGGTGCATCTTAGAGCTGACAGCCTGATCTGCAGTGCAGCAGGCAGTGACACTGGTATCAAGAGCACCTCCAAACAGAAGTGCTGCAGGACACCTACTGCTCACCTTTATCACCCTTCCTCTGGCTTTTTGCATCAGCACCCGACACAACTTTTAGCATATACTTGATGCTGTTCTTGTCTCTAGACCAGGATTTTAAAACCTTGGGAGACGTTCTTCAAGGTGGGCTGTGTGTCAACAACTATGGTGCGAATGCCAAGTCTGATCTTCTCCTTCCTTCAGAAGCCCTAAAGACTTTCAGGATGCAGAGCATCCTTTCCCTGACTCCATCCTGATGAAATTTGGAGTCCAGTGCTTGGGTTCACTATGGGATCCCAAATGGATTCAAGATAGAGCTGATTAACCAGAATAATGTGGGTTTACCAAAGTCCACAGTGCCTGGTGCTCTGAGTAGTCAGTTGCCTTGCTGCAGGCCAGGTGGCGTGCAGAGCCCTCTTAGTGGGCTCAAAGCCCAGACGGAGGGGAGAAGAAAGAGCATCTATGTCCTGCAGTGGGAGATTGCTGGTCTGCTTAGGGCTGGTGTATGATTTTTTTTTTTTTTACATTGCTCTTCTGTGAATGCATGCCTGGTGTAAAAACAGCTCTGCGTTTCAAGCTGAAAAAAAAACAACCCTTCATCATTTAACAAAGGGGAAGGGACGTCTATTTAACTGCCTGACACCACCATTCGTCCTCTTGCCTCTCTTGCTTCTGGTGAAGTAGTACACATAAAATGAGTTGCCCCCTAGAACTAAAATTGTTGCTTCTTGCAAGCTGAGAACATCTGGAGTGTCCTACTGTGCTAGCAACAGACCAGGGCTGCAGACAGAATAGGGGATTGACGCCCTCTGTTGTTGGGAAGGAAAAAACAAATCTGTAGCATTGGATAATAGTGGTCTTTCTCTGTCCTATCTTCCACCACTCCGTTTTAATTTTTACCTTTTCATACGGTGGCTGGCTGCAGCCTCGTAGCTTAACAGATGGCCGGTTTCATCTGGCGACCTGAGGGGCTCTGTCGCCAAGTAAATTCCTGTCACGAGTGGTCAATGGGGCGAAGCTGCTCGTCTCTGCTGTCCTCGACAAAGCATGAAGCAGAAAATTAGCCATGCAAATCTTTGTTCATTTTATTTCCAGCACGAGTGTGTGGTGATGGAGTTCCAGATGGCTGAGGCACACGTCCTCTGGCTTGCCAGCACCTAAAGGGCAGCATTGCCACCTGCTCTGTGAAACACAGGTTGGCCCATGAGGTCTGGTTTGCAGAGATTACCCTTTATGCAATGTATCGTATGATAATGACCTTGTGCATTCCTCTGTCAGCAAATGTTTTGTAGTACTTATTTACTGGTTTCATCATAGTTGGTGGCAGTGAATTTCTTTTTCTTTTCCCCTCCTGCATCTTATTTGCAGCAAGCTCTTTTGCAGCTTCGAGTCACAAAGCCTCACCTGCTCCTGCTTTTATTCTGAACACAAAGCCTTGCACTTCATCAATGATAACTGATCCTGATGCATCCCAGAGAGTGAAATGGTGGCTGTTGGGGCTACTGGGAGAAGCTTCCCTGGGCTGCTGGATGCACGATTTATAAAGTCTGTTTTTAACCTTTTGGAAAATGGAGAAATGTCTCATTATGTAAAATGATAGCCTGATACAGTGGAGAGTTTAGCTATTTGAGCTGCTTAACCAACCCTACATCTAAGATTTTTAAAAAATACATTTAAAATCCTGAAGCTGCAATAATTGTTACTCCTTTAGGTGAGAACACTTTTCCCAGGCTTACAGGAGAGGGCTATACCCATGTGTATTCTGGTCTGTCCTTCAAATTGATCTACTCCCTTGCTGCTTTGTGTGCGCCTTCTCTTAATAGAAGCTCTTTCGAAATCTCACCTGCAGAAGAATAACCCTTGGATATTGTAGGTTCCACCTGGTCTAATTGAATGGTCTATCTTCAACCCGGGAGGAGGCACAGATAATCAACAAGAGTATCATTTGAGGTTGTTAGAGGGTTGACATAAGGAGCACAGTCACTTTGAGGGAGTTTTGTGGTCTGTCAGTTCAGTGCTGTGCATGTTCTGAGGCAGCAGTTAGTCACGGAGGTCAGGTCTGTGTGTTGCTTGGCTAGTTTTTGGGCAGAGAAACAAAGCGCCAATAATTGCAATATAGGGGGTTAAACCAAACCAACAAAGTGATTTATCCAAAATCTCACAGGGAGCACGTGAGCTTGGAATTATAGTTCAAGTTGTTGAATCCTAGGTCAGTGTCTCGGACACTGTTAGGATTTATCCCTGCCTAGCCTTTGTATGGCTGTGCTACCTTCAAAGAGGGACATCAAAACTCTGTGAAAACCCAATTCCTCAGCAGAAGGGTGTCTAGACAGACCATATTCCTATTGTAAACAGGCTTAATTTTATATATTCTTTTGCTTTATGTGCAATGATTCCTGTTTTGAGGGAATTCTCATACAGGTGATTGTTTTATTCTAGCACTTAGACGAAGCTGTCAGGAGGTGCAAAAACGTTTTCCTTCTCCTTTAAGCCACTACAAAGCCAGCCCTTGAAACTGATTTGTTCCCAGAGACCACTCCTAGGGCAGTGGTATTTGGATTGAGACTGGCTCCCATTGCGAAGCCACCATGCTAGCCTTGTAACTTCTGAAACAGCACAGGAGAAGGTAGGCAATACATATCAAGGTCCCTCTGTCGTGGGCCTGTAAGAATAGGCAATTGCTGATAAATTGGTGTTGTGCTGCTTTGATTTCCTTGCTGAGGAGCTCTTAGCTGAGAAGACTGATACTTAAAGTGAAAAGAAAGAGGAGACATATTACTTTCTGCAGTGGAATGCAATTAACCAATACTGCAGCTTTACAGGTGGATGGTCAAAACTGCTGGGTTTTCATACGTTTTCAGAGAGCAGCTACTTGACAAATGCTCCCCACAGATCCACCAGCCTCATGCTGTCTCCTGAGCATTTAAAAGTAGATGATAGTGTTCTTTACCTCCCCAGGCTATGAAATAAATAGTGTGACTATTTTCAGTGTCTAAGTCTGAATGTACTGTGTGACATATCAGAATTACAAACCTCCCAGCTCCACAGAGCTGAATTTTTATCCTGCTAACTCCTCTGATGTGAAATAACAGCCTGGCAACTGCACTGAACTCCAGTTGTTGTAACAAGCAGGTACGGAACAGGCTCATGTTGCATCCAATGCATACACGAATCCACTCTACATACAGAACTTCAGAATGAGTTCTCTTAAGGGTATGAGCAAGATTTTAGCCTGCATTACTCCCAGGAGCAGTTGGGCAGTCTGGCTCTTGTCCAGCAAGCAGATATGCTTCCTCATGAGGGTCATACCCTCATGACCTTCCAGCTGGGTGGTACTCGGTTTCCAGCATGCAAGTGCAAGTAATGCACCACTTGCTTCCCTTGAAAGATTTAAGATGCTCAGCGTTAAGTTATCTTGCCTTTGCCAGAGAGTTGATGGAGTGGTATAGAATGATTGGCACGCCTCCATCTCCAGTGCAACTTAGGGGCAAATAAATCAAGCCTTTAGGATCCTTTTTCTTTCTGCCAGCTTCTGTACTACTCAAACTTCTCCTATTCATAAGTCAAATGACTTTTATTTGAATGATATGTGACAGCTGTTATTCTGGTATAGGTTAAATACCAATATAAAGGTATCTAGGGAGGTTGTAAAAGGCAAATGATGAAGTTAGTTGATACCTAAGTAGCAAAGGCTCAATGGCTATGAAACCTTTCGTCATAATCCTGCAAGTCAAGCATCGCCTGGGGTTTGTACTCCTGTGTTGTGTAGGTGTGAAGGGGAGGAAGCCCTCGGCTTGGTCTCACACACTTAGAGGAAGCTTTATGTACTATTACGTTCGTTTAGTAACCAGACAAAAAAGTGGCAAGGTACAGACACAAAATGACTATTTCTTATAAATAGACTTTAATGAATTCCTGTTTGTATAAATTTACTGTTGTCAATATTTGAAATGTAGGTCTTGGTTGTATCTAAGCTCTGAAAGTACAGACGTTTTACAGGCACCAGAGGAGTGCATAGGTCGTACTGAATAGGAACAGAAGTCACATTTACGAGTAAGCCCCTGCATTACAAAGCATGAGGAATCTGGTAGTTTCACAGCATAGATGGCAACGTGGGGAAGCTGGAATTTTCTGTCTCCTTTTGCATTTGCAGTGCAGTCTTACAGACCAACAAACAGCCCTGGTCAGGTGGATCAGCCTTAAAATTTCTTTGAAAGGGACTACCTGAATCTTTTTGTCATTGCTTAGTTGATGTGCCGTTCTGTAACACGCATAGAATCCCTTTGTTCCTTTGGCACAATCTCACTTTCCTATCAACGCCTTGAATTCTGCATGTGGTTTAGCTCTGACCTTACTATGTATGAGAGTAGACTATCCATTAGCCTTGCCTGCAAATGCTTACTTTGTCTTCTTGGCCAGAGTGGTGCATAGAAGCTCCTTGCTGCCATCCTGAAAGGGCAGAAGGAGGATTTCACTGCATAGGACAAGTCCTCTCATGCGGGTGAATTGGAAGGAAGAAGGAAGAATGTTGTCCTGTGTGGCTCCTATATCCATCTTGTCACTAGCTGATACAACAGAGGCTGCTTGATGGGCAACAGAGCTTGCTAATTTAAAAGAGTGTGTCCTGCCATCTGATTAAAGCAGATGTCACAGCTGGCTTTACATGGTTTTGCCCCTTGGTAGCCTCACAGGTGGTTGCACTCTTCCAAATACTGATTCACAAGAAGCTGTGTAGTGTCTCTCCACAGAAGGTACATGCATCCTTTCGAAGGTACATCCTTTCAAGGACATATGTCCCATGTAGATTTTTTTGGTTTGTGTTAGGCCATGTGGCGCAGCAGAAGATGGCATGAGGGTATATCTTTCTGTTGGGAAGAGTAAGATTATTGCACCCTGGCTTCCTAACTTTTTTTGTTTGGCTGCAGGGGAAATGTTTGTCATAAAATTCATGGCAAAGCTCCTATTGACTTCATGGAAGTATTCAGTAGGATAATGGTGTCACTGGAGAGACTGGAAAAGCACACTATATTGGCCACGTTCTGGAGTAAAAGCTTTAAAGCACTCTCTAAAATGCTGAACAAAGCCTGCAGCACAGGACGCAGGACAGATTTATGTTCTAACCATGTGAGAATTTTTTAGGGGGAGATGAGAACATCCCGCACCATCCTTTCAGGTGATGGTTTGGCAAATAGGAACATCTTTCTCTTAGCACCTACTTGGATTTTTTTTTCTAATGATCTGTCCCAGCAAGATAAATGTTTACATGAAAGGATTTGATTTTGTAGCCATAAGCTTGAATTGTATTTTCTTTTTGCAGAGACTCTAAAACAGCAGCTGTGGAGTGGGTTTCTTTTGTTCTTTAATTTTTTTAATGAGGATTTTGAGAACTTCCATGTGTAGAACAGGAGATGGAGCTATTTCCTAGCATGAAATGTATTTTGCGCTTCAGTTAAGCACTATCAGTAGTTCTACACTGTGCTTTATTCAGTTCTTATCATGGTTGCATTCCCCCTCTAATCTCTCTTTATCCCTGAAAAATAGCCTCTTGTTTTAAAGCCTAATAGTAGTTGTCAGCACATCGGGATGACATTTTATTCATAAGCTGGGTTTGTGACTAATGGAGTCAATAACCACCAATCTTTAGCTTATGTCGCTGGGGTAAGCAGCTCTCAGAGGTGACAGCTGCTTGTTTTGAGGTGAAAGAAAGGTTATTTGTAAGCCTCACAGTTGCATGTTCATTCAGCCACCAGGCAAAACAGGAATTACTCTTGCAGTCCTTTTCTGGTTTGTTCCTAGTCTCCTCTTCCATGAGGTCATGTGTTTATTCTTGGGTACCTAAATTAAACATAACTATTTCTTTGTTTGGTATCCTAAGGAGATGAGGCTTTTGGAGTCAGTTCCGTGTGTGTGTGTCAGACTATTGCAATTAACTTCTGAACCATGGGTCAATTCTAGTGGAATCTGGCATAGGGGCAGAGGTTCTGCAAATGGCACAGGAATTGACAGCTGGGTGATAGAGAAAAACCCTGTTGACATTCTTATAGAGGGGAAACTAGTAGCATTCATCGGTTACTGATCATGAGAAAATCCAGCTTAGAAATACAAATCTCTTGGAATACTGACTTCATTGGTTTTGCTGTTCTTGGAATGCTTTTTGTTTGTTTATTTTCACTGAAGGGGGGGTGGCAAAAAGTGAAATAAATGTATTTTATTTTTATGCTAAGAGTGATGAGGCTGTTCTGGAAGAAGAAGCTGAAACAGAATTAATGATTAGTTTGGGGGTTTTGTTTGTTTGTTCGTTTGCTTGGAAGATGTGCCAAAGAAAGAAATCATACCCCCTGCTTCCTGGTTCTGGCAGGAAATAGAACCAGAATAGCGTAAAGAGAAAATGTTGTGTCCTGACTGCCTAGAAGCAGGAATCCTTAAGAAGTAAGAGCATCTGTTAACATATACCTATCCTGTTCTACCTCTGTTATTCTTTGGAACAGACACACAAACCCTGAAATCACTTTGTAGGTTCTCCCTCTACCTTCCTCCAAAGCACCTGTGGGCCTGATGTATGAACAAAAGAACAGCAATGTCTAGCCTGGGTCTATTTTCCTTTTCTCAGTGTTGTGCTATACTGAAGGCTACTCATTCTTCTTTTCAGACACGGAGATGTCTCTTGGCATCGCTGCTGTCATTGTAACTGCTATCCTAACTCATGCTGCAAACAGGGCGACATTGGTGCCCGCCCTGAGCATGCTTTTGCGTGGTAATGCAAAGACTTGCAGGTTTGTGGAATTTGGGATATGACCAAGGGTAATGCTCCAGGCAGACAGGAAATGCTCCTCCTGTGGCCAAAGGACTGTTAGGCAAAAAGGATTTCTGCTCTCTCCTACTTGGAGACCTGAGCTAGGAGATAAGGAAGGAGATATTAGTGTACTTCATATGCATGTGTGGTAGAACAGAAAGCAGAAAATGTATGGCAGTTCATTGTAATTAATAATTTTTTGGAATGATTTAGGAAATGTTGATTTTCCAACACACGTTGGATGCATCTTTCCTCTTTGCCTATTAATAGAGAGCCATGCCCCAGCCCTTGGACAGTTGACAAATGGAACAAGAATATTTCGTGTCTCATCTAGTGTAATAAGAAGCAGTCTTTTCATATCCTATAAACTTCAATGTCATTAAATTAAAGACCAGTCTACAAATATTACAAGAAGCTTTCTTATCCAATTTGTGGTGGGGACAATTGGGATATTTTTATATGGAGTTTGGCACTACGCAGGCTGCCTCTAAAAGACGGACATAATATAACTAGACCAATGTTTGTTTATCCTGAACTCAAATAAGTACTTTTTCAAATGTCTGGTTCATATCCATCCAAAATTAATTTAGCACCATGACTTCAGCAGGGGAAGTATAGTCTAGAAAAAGCATTGCTAGTCTTGAAGAAGTTGCGGTTGGGGTTGCAGTCCAACTTGCCATCATATTTTGGGAAGCCCTTTCACTAATTTCCTCTCTTGCTTATATTATATACTTATATAGCAGATTTTCTTCTGAAAAGGCTGTATCTAAACTGTCTGTTTTACAAAGAAACTGGCCTTTCTTGCTGTCAAGTTTCAAAGCTATAGGGTGTCTCAGGTGAATTACTATGGAGATGTGCTGGTTTACAGGAATTACGCTGTTCAAACAGGGAGTGTGCAGATTGGTCACCCACCCTCATATGTTACCAGAATTACAGACTGATAGGTGTTGGAAGGGACTTCTGGAGATCATCTAATCCAACTCCCCTGCCAAAGCAGGCCCCACCTACAGCAGGTTGCACAGGAACGTGTCCAGGTGGGTTTGGAATGTCTCCAGAGAAGGAGACTCCACCACTTCTCTGGGCAGTCTCTGCCACCCTCACAGGAAACAAGTCCCTCCTCATGTTTAGATGGAACTTCTTATGTACAAGTTTGTGCCTGTTCCCTCTTGTCGTGTCACTGGGCACCATTGAAAAAAGACTGGCCCCATCCTCCTGACACCCACCCTTGAAGTATTTCTAGGTGTTGATCAGACCCTCCCTCAGCCTTCTCTTCTCTCGACTAAAAAGACCCAAGTCCCTCAGCCTTTCCTCATCAGAGAGATGCTCCAGGCCCCTCATCATCTTTGTAGCCCTCTGCTGTACCCTCTCTAGCAGTCCCTGTCCTTCTGGAACTGGGGAGCCTAGAACTGGACAGAGGACTCCAGATAGGGCCTCACCAGGGCGGAGCAGAGGAGCAGGATGACATCCCTGGACCTGCTGGCCACACTCTTCTTCATGCACCCCAGGCTGCTCTTGGCCTACTTGGCCACCAGGGCACATTGCTGGCTCGTGGTCATTCTGCTGTCCACCAGGACTCCCTCAGAGCTGCTCTTCAGCAGGTCAGTCCCCAACCAGTACACTGCATGGGGCTTCTTCCTCTCCAGGAGCAGCACCCTACACTTGCCCTGGTTGAATTTCATCAGGTTCCTCTCTGCCCAGCTCTCAGGAGTTGCCCCGCAATGCAAGACAGCATGGCTGGACCTGAATCAGCTCCTTCCTTCCTCGTTCACCTTTGATGCAAATGTTGGGACCTACTGTTCTCTGGTGCTGAGCTTGTGCTGAGCCCCAGCTGGCCTGGCTGCGACAGGGCTTGTCCGAGCTGGTGGACGTGGTGCAGGCTTACTGCTTACTGCCTCGTGGCACTTTTAAAGCTGTATTTGCTCTCAGGTGAGCTAATCGTAGCGTGCAAAATCTATGCAGCTACAGATCTTGTGTTTACCATGGGATTGGGAAGCTGTTGTTTTGTTGGGGGTTTTATACCTTGAGTTAATGGGGCATTAACTTGGGAAGCAGCCCTCAAAATGTGGGACATTTAAAAAAATAAAAATAGCCACCTGAAATTTGAGTAGCAGAGTATGCACGGTTTCAGCACTTTCATTAGAGTTAGTTCAGTTAACTGTGAAGAATTTTTGAAGAGATGATGAATACACTTTTTCCTGCAAACTCACTGGATATTATGTAATGAGAGCAAACAGCAATGAGAATATAAGCTGTACTTTTCTCCCAGAGAGTTATTTTCACTTTTTGCTTCCACCAGTAAAGATGCTGACAAATGCAATTATTTTTTTGGAAATATTCACCAGGTATTTTGATACACCCTGGCACACAAAATCCTCAAAAGTGGTATCATATAATAAGAGACAGAGTATGTATTTTCAAGATATTTTGAGGTCACCCGTTCCTATTTCCAGATTGTAGGGGGAAAGAATATTATAGCTATATATATATATATAGATATAGCCAGAATAGGATTCAATAAGGTCGGATCGTCTGTGTTACCAAGAGTGAAGGTCTTCAGCTTTCTTACCTGCTCTGCAAATGTAAGAAAATATCTAATTAAGAACAGAGCTCTTTCCTGCTGCTACCGTAGTGTGTAAGAGCAGATACACATCAGAAACAGTCTGAACTCCTACGATGGGTACAGGAAAGGAGGAGAGGGAAAGCGTTCACAGGTGTTCTGGAAGCAGAAGACAGAAAATGCCACCAGGAGGAATTTATTGTAGCTGGGGAAGGAAGTCTTGAAAGCTGGCAGATGTGGAAACTGTCAAACTCAGGCTGTTCTGTCTCAATCAATTTTTAAGTTTTTCTTTCTTAACCTGATCCTCGTTTTGGTCAGAGATTTTTTGTTTTGGCAAATACTGCCCTTCTCAAGAGAGCTAAACTGTATGACACAAGGATTGACGTTAGAGGACTACTTGTGCTACGAAGTAATAGACTCTGCCAAAAATAAGAGCGATGATAGCTTTCCAAGAGGCTGCCCATCTTCCCTGAGGTAAATTTTCTCCCTGGATTATGGAGATGTCTGGCAAAAGCACAGAAACCTGATGTTTTATTAGCATTATGGTCGTAATGTGAACACAAGGGTATGAGTGAGATGATGCAGATTCCCTTGCCTTATGTTCTCAACCTAGTTTACCACAAATGTTTGCTTCTGGTGTGTTCTCTTGACTTTTTAAAGGAGAATAACTTGTCTTCCAGTGTGGGGACCAGAAAGATGATGAGGGGCCTAGAGCATCTCTCTGATGAAGGAGTAGGGTCTTTTTAGTCTGGCGAAAAGAAGGCCAAGTGGGGATCTGATCAACATCTAGAAATGCTTAGAGAGTGGGTGTCAGGAGGATGGGGCCAGTCTTTTTCCCGTGGTGCCCAGTGACGGGACAAGAGGGAACAGGCACAAACTTGTACATAAGAAGTTCCATCTAAACATGAGGAGGGACTTGTTTCCTGTGAGGGTGGCAGAGCCCTGGCAGAGATTGCCCAGAGAGGTGGTGGAGTCTCCTTCTCTGGAGACATTCCAAACCCACCTGGACACGTTCCTGTGCAACCTGCTGTAGGTGGGGCCTGCTTTGGCAGGGGAGTTGGATTAGATATCTCCAGAGGTCCCTTCCAGCCCCATGTCATTCTGTGATGATGAATCTGCCACCGTGCCAAACATGGACCCTTTAATCAATGACCTAGCCACAGCCCAAAATGAAAATCAGTTTGAGTAATATCTGAAATCAAAGTGAATGTAAATGTGACTAAAACATTGAAACTTCACAGCTGTGCTCCAACTGATCTCAAAATGCCTGAGATTGCCTGCTTGACTGACATGCTCAATTTTCCTGGCTTCTTGGGGACTGCATGCTCTTTAAAGCTTCTACGTACCTATGTCTAGCATACAGCAAAGTAAATTTTTGTGTCTTCTTGACAACAAGGTCAGCAGGTCATTGAATTATAGAGACATTTAGGTTGGAAAAGACCTTTAAGAGCACTGAGTCCAACAGTTAATCTAGCACTGCCAAATCCACCGCCATTAAAAATTTTCACGGAGTGAAAGCAGTGGCACACAGGGATCAAATGAATTCTCAGTCTTCACATGGAGAAACTGAGTAAATTAAGCTTCTTAATCAACAAAGTAGCACTTCTGCAGTCCTGTTTTTGTTCTCTTTCACATTTCTACAGTCTTCACCAGGGCAAACACCAACCAACAGGTTTAAATGCAAATTTAATTTTTAATAACAAAATTGGTAGCTATAAAAAGTTCTTGTATTTTCCCCAGTGGCCCTTCAGTGGTCACTTATATGGTTTACTATTGTCTCTGTACAATAATAGGCAATGCTACTTTATTTAGGATCTGTGGGTTCTGAGTCTTAAAATAAATGCTGTGTTACTTAATCCTTATTTCAAAACCATTTACTGTGAGTTGATATTTCTTTCCTTGAAGAGAGATCAACAGAGTCTTTTACTGCGTACTTCAAAGAAATTAATAGTTTATTATTCTGTTTTTTGCTTTTTCATTGTCTTTGCTGGACATCCTAGTGTAGTAGCATTTAGTTCTGCCAAGCAGTGGATAAGCTTGAGCTTAATATCTATTTTCATTTCAGATTTTTTTTTCCCCCTGAAGCATCACAGTGAAGGAAGAGGCTACTGTTTGTTTTCAATTAATAACTCCGTATTCAAACATGGCATAGATCTTCCAAGTCTTTGTCACTTCAATCAAACTACTTGCTCAGCAGCTTTCTGCACTACTTCCACCTACTCACAAATGAAATTAGACTGTGCTTCCTTCTGTTTATTAATCCAACTTTCTCTCCTTTTCAGATGAACTGTCTTTTATCCTTATTATCATGTCTGGCTTCCTAACCCCCAAATTTTTCAAAATGTCTGTTTTATAATTACTGTCTCATTTGGTAGTAAAATAGCTGTTAGTGTAGGTAGCACTATTCCCTGGCTGATAGTTATCTTCATGGTTTTTCCTGCTATCTGTCACAGCCACAAATATTTCATTAGTTAGTGGTTTCCTCAATTATATAGGAACTGTCAGTCACACAGCAAATGAATGCTGCAGGAAATCCAAACTGCCTTATCATATAATTCAGCACTATAATTTCCTCATCTAAATCTAGTACTGTTAAAAAAACAAACACTATCTAGTGTTCTCAAGCCTGTGTGGTTTTGTTCTCATGACTGTAGGATGATTGGTCGCCTAGTGTTATGATTTAACCTGTGTGGCTTCACAGGGAAAGGCTTCATGGCTCTGCAACTTAAAGAGAAGTTCATAGTCCATTTAAAAAAAAAAAAAAAAAAAAAGGCTCTGGGAGGATGCCTTCTTCCCCTGTACTCAACACTGATGAGGCCACTCCTTGAGTATGGTGTCCAGTTCTGGGCACCTCAACACAAGAGAGATCTCGAGGGGCTGGAGTGAATGCAGAGGAGGGCAATGAAGCTGGGGAAGTGCCTGGAGAATAAATTTCCTGGAGAGCAATGGAAGGAGCTGGGACTGTTTCGTTGGAGGAAGAGGAGGCTGAGGGGAGACCTCATCCCTCTCTACAACTACTTGAAAGGACATTGGAGAGAGGTTGGTGCTGGTCTCTTCTTGCAGGTAATTAGTGATAGAACAAGAGGGAACGGCTTCAAGCTGCAACAGGGTAGTTGAGACTGGACATTAGGAAAAAATTCTTGACAGAAAGAGTGGTCAGACCCTGGAAGAGGCTGCCCAGGGAGGTAGTTGAGACTCCTTCCCTGAGTGTGTTTCTGACTGGTTGAGATGTGTTGGGGCATCTGGTGTAGAGAACTTTGTAGAGTGGGTTTGATGGTTGGACTCAGTGATTCCAGGGGTCTTTTCCAGCCTGAATGGTTCTATGATGCAGAAAAGGCTATGTGCATCCTCTGTCTTGGCATATATTAAGAAATGAGGAGGAGAGGTTTTGCAGAAGATGAGGTCTATTCAGAGTCTAATTTGGTGGTAACTGAGTCAGGAGGGAATCTTCTGAGGTTTTCTGTTGAGCAAAAGATGAACCCACCCAATAATTGAAAGATTTCTTCAGATACTGAGTTAATACGCCTCCAGAAAGGAAATAGGCTGTAGTCAGCTAGCTGCTTTTTTTTTTTTTTTCTCTATTACACATCAGCATGTCAAAGCCAGTTAACAGTAATCAGCTTTGAATTTAAAGATCTTCACTTCCAGTGTGCACATGGTACATACCAGTTCTTCCCTTCCATAATAGGGGCTGTCATTTGACTATGGCAGCATACCATCCTTACATGGATGTCCTTTAGGGAGGGGAGTTTGCTTCCAAATAAGCATTTGCTTTCCTCTGACACTGCAGAAAATCAGTTCACCGCATTTTAGTTGAAGCGAAACACAAGAGGATGCATTCCTGAGCTGAGAGTGCATTTGAAATTATTTGTCTTCATTAGTACAATACTCTGTAATTACCTTTTTCCCCAGTGCCAGCACTTGACTGACAATATTTCAAATTTCAGTCTCCCCTGCAGCCTCCTGCAAAACCCTTAGAGTCAATTCTCTGATGTCTAAGAAATGTGTGTTTGTGTGCTGGGGGGAATACGTACAAGTCTTTCCCGCTGTGGATGCACCAGTGGGATCTCTGACTTGTACAGGATGACCTATTTTCATTAAATCCATCAGAGTTTGTACTTGAGATTTCTGCATAGCAATCATGCCATGGAGAGCTAGTTAAAACCACCACATTTCTCACCCATTTGTTTCTTAATACTTGCTCTCTTGCTCTTTAAAGGTGCTGGTAGCTGTTTTCTTAGATTGAGCTATTGCTAATAAAGACCCAGCTTACCACTAATTGCACGTGAAGAAATGAATTCTAACTACTTTGGTAATGAATACAACTGAATCATGTTCTGATCTTGCACTGTCACCAGACATTTCTCTGTCATAGTTATTCTAACTGGAATTATCCTATTAGCAGATTGTCTGTCTCATTAAGTAGATAATTAGTACGTATTTATGTTAAAAGAACATATTAGTGTTGCTTTCCATGTTTTCCCATGTTCCTAAGGCTTGAATGAAAATTTTAATGCTTTTTCTATAAAAAGATCTTTAATTAGGTTACACTGAGGGTGCCAATTAGTAAAGATTTGAAAGTAAGTTCCCAGAGTGTTCTTTGCACTGCTGTCATCCTCACAATTGAAGTAGGCAATGATAATCACACATTTGCCTCTTGTGGGCACCACGTAACCGATGAAATGTTTGGGTCTGAGCAGCAGTTCATTTCTTTCTTGTGACTCCTGATACGCCATTGCCAACAGTGTGAGATTAAATCCAGTTCTTTGGTCAGCTTCTTACAGCTATAGAGAACATGTTTCCACCTGAGCAGTGATCTTTGTGGCATGACAGCTAATGTTTTCTCTCAGAGCTGTTCATGAAACAAACCCAATCCCCAGGATGTTAACGGTGCTCTGCATGCTCCAGATCCTGGTCAAGGATGCATAAGGGTGAGGGTCTGGCTGTGACTATGTATTTCACACAAAAGTAATGCATACCCACCCCTGGCAATGTTTCAAACAATAAGTGGAAACAAAAATCCTTTCTTGAGCGGAAATGAGGACTGGAGATATATTGCAATAAAGGTACAAAGAGCAATGCACTTTAGGTTGCTGCTGCCAGGTTGGTAAGCTCCCATTGAACATACCTGGAAGAAACTGACTAGAAGAGAAGAGCAAAAATGAGCAAAATATTTGCATGGAAACCAGCAGAAATGTCTGAACTTAGTGACAGCTCATAAAAAATTAAAGAGTGAGTCTGGAGCGAGCTGGTGTTGCCCTGCTTGGAGAAGAGAAGGCTCTGGAGAGACCTTACAGTGACCTTCTAACACCTAAAAGGGGGCCGACAGGAGACATGGGGAGGGACTCTTTATGAGGGAGTGGACAAGGGGCAATGGTTTTGAACTGAAAGAGGGGAGATTTAGATTATATATTAGGAAGAAATTCTTTGCTGTGGGGGTGGTGAGACACTGGAGCAGGTTACCCAGAGAAGCTGTGGCTGCCCCATTCCTGGAGGGGTTCAAGGCCAGGCTGGAAGGGGCTTTGAGCAACTTGGAGGAGTCCCTGCCCAGGGCAGGGGCGTTGGAACTGGATGATCCTGAAGGTCCCTTCCAACTCTAACTATTCTGTGATTCTAATCTATGACATTCTGTGTAGTTGAATTGCCTGAGTATGTACAAGCACCATATGGATGCAAACCCTAGCGTTCACGTGCTGAATGATGTTCTCTGTCCACCTTGAGTGAAGCAGTGTGCCTAGGTGGCCAAGAAGGCCAGCAGCATCCTGGCCTGAACCAGGAAAAGTGTGGCCAGCAGAGTAGGGAAGTGATGGTGCCTCTGTCCTGGGCACTGGTGAGGCCTCACCTCAAGGGCTGTGTTCAGTTCTGGGCCCCTCACTACAAGAAGGACATGGAGGTGCTGGAGCTTCTCCAGAGGAGAGCCACCAAGCTGGCCGAGGGGTCTGGAGAACAAGTCCTGTGAGGAGGGGCTGAGGGAACTGGGCATGGTTAGTTTGGAGAAGAGGAGGCTGAGGAGAGGCCTCCTTGCCCTCTACAACCCCCTGACAGGAGGGTGTAGAGAGGTGGGTGTTGGCCTCTTCTCCCAAGGGAATAAGGACAGGACCAGAGGAAATGGTCTGAAGTTTTAGCAGGGGAGGTTCAGATGAGATCGTAGGAAGAATGACTTGAGGAAGTCTTCTTAGGAAGAACACCCTGCCCAGAGAGGTGGTGGCATCACCATCCCTGGAGGTATTTCAGAAAGGTGTAGATGTGCACTTGAGGGGCCTGCTCTAGTGGCCAAGATTGTAGGGTTGGGTGATTTCTTCTGTGATGGTTTGGTTTTTCTGTTTTTTTTTGGTTGGTTGGTTTTTTTGTTTGGTGGTTGTTTTTTTTTTAATTCTCGTGTTTGTTTGGTTGGACTTGATGATCTCAGAGGTCCCTTCCAACCATGAAGATTCTGCGACTTAATGAAAACAGTTCCCGACTTGCAGGTTTACTGTTCCGAGGTTTGACTTCTCGCCCACTGCCCTCCCAACAAGGTAACTCTACCAGGGATCATTGGTGTAGCCCAAGTAATACTTGTAGTAGTTCTTGAAAACACAACTTTTAGCTGTATGGTAACCTGTGGTATTAAGGGAGAGAATGCTGGAACTATTGCAGAGAAGTTCAAATATATATGTGTGCATACACACACATGGAAGTATTATATGTATTATTACATATAAGGCTGTCTTCAACAGTCAGTTGGAATCACCTAGGATTAATTTTGCTCTTTCCACTGAATGTATTTTGTGCTAGCGTTGGTCAGTCCTGTGACATTTATGGTAGAAAAAAAAAAGAGGAACTGTGATATCACATGCTGTAGCTCATGTTTTGTTTTGGGTTTTTTTCTTTCACTTTCAAGAATAACGTTGCTCCTCACAGTAACTTGGATGGGCTTTTGGAGAAGGAAGTGTTCTTTGTTCTTTTTCATTCCTTCCTATTTCTGCTCAGTGGCACTCAAATCAAAGCCAGAGGCGGGAGTGTGGAAGAATAGCTGCTACTGAAAAAAAAACACAACCAACCCCAGTGTGATTAGTGTGCTGGATGCTTTCCTGTCAGTGTGAGAAACAAACCTGATAGCAGAGCTCAGGCTTTCGGGCCAGCCGCCTGCTATTTGTCCTATGTATTTGTGGGTAGAAGACGTGGATGCAAGTTGCCTTTCAAAAATGAGCAACCTTCAGCTTCCAGTTGTAACTGCCAGTTTATAAATCTGAATTAAACTAAGAAAACTTGTCACTAAAACTAAGTAGTTCACATTATTTAACAGAACTAGGAAAATTTGTAATAGCTACTAGTGAAATACTACCTGTGTCAAAATCAACAAAGTAAACAAACTAGTTTCAGTTAAACCGCCACACTGACACTGCAGAATAAGCAATCCTTGCTGTCCACTGGGTACGAATCTCACTTGGGAACCTTATTACAGGCAGTCAAACCTCTAATTGGAATCTAATGAAATACCCTCTTGCATCTTCAAAGGAGCTGGCACGATCTTGTCCAGATCAGATATCTTAGATTATGTTACAGACTTAGGAAAAAAAAATAAATCCAATTTAAGTCAGCTATAAAAACATCTAAGAAAACATTCTGCCATAATAAAAACACTTGCACAATGTTCATTCAGCTGCAAACTGAAAGAAACCCTTCAGTCTGTGACATGTGTTAGCTATTCTGGTGTGTACTAAAGACAATAGTCTTACTAATTTTGACAAGCAAAGCAATTAAGAGTAGTATCTGTTTGAACAGTAACACAGCTTTACATCTTAATAGAGAACATTTATCTATTAAACATGACAAGAAGAAACCATCAAGCACTAAAAAATGTTCACTTCTGTATATTTGCCTGCTACCTAAGTATATCCCTCACAGCAGTCGGTTTGTTTGCAACTGTAAAATATTTTGTCATTTTCTTTTGGATTTTTAGGAAAATAATATCTAGGCATTTAGTACCTCACTGTATCTTGTATTCCTGGCAAACCAGGACTTCTATTTTCTTTTTTCTTCTCAGACTCTTCCTTTAACATGGGTAATCAAAATACTGTCTTGCACTGTCTAAAGATACATATGTAAGTTAAATAATAATTACAAAACACTACTTTTACTATTATTTGTTGGACAGTTCAAGAAAAGAAACCAATTCATCTAACCTTCAATAGGAGGTTCAAATGCTTTTATTTAAATATGCCATATAGCAACAGATTTAACGTGATTTAACTTAGTTGTATTATTAGGCCGTATCTGTAGCTACGAATTGGATCCAGGTTAGCTAAGCAACGATTGTAGACACCTGGCAAATAAACACGTGGAGAATCAGTTGGTCATGTCTTGAACATGTAGTGACAATGATATTACTCTACTACAGATTTCTTCAGGGACATGAAGGTTTTTTGACACGTTGAGTTCTACTATTTCTCAAAAGCAGGTAGAGCTGCCTGTGCCTCCATTTTATGCAGGCAAGAGCCATCAGTGGAATTATTGCTGGTTCAGCAGAAGGTTGTAGTGAAGACAATCTTAGTGAAGCCTGGGGTCTCCAAATTCATTGACTTAAGAGACTTTTTTTCATCCTATATATACCTCCTTCCTCTGTAAGCAGTACAGTTGTTTGTGATTTTGAGAATTGGGTGTAAAATATGTAAGAGAAGAATTTGATTTTGAGGGCATTTTGCATACGCTTGCTCACAAGTGTAATCCCAGAGAAGTTCTGGGCTGCCGACTTGCAGCAGCAAGCAGGATGAAAAAAACCCCACTCTTCCCTGTGTCCTCTGAAATACTGTGTGTGAGAAACCATTACGGGGGAGAAATAGCTGCAACAAAACGTTACAATATTTCTGTCAGACATTGTGTTTGTACTGTGTGCATTCTCCGATTTTCAACTTATTCAAATTGCATGTGTGACAACATAATTTCCTGCTAAATGCAAATAATTTGGCAAAGACTAGATAGTTTCTTTCTTATATCTTACAGCTGGAGACACAGAGGTATCAGAAGTGACTGCTAGATATCGGTCATAATGGACTAGGGACAGAACTCAAGTTTCTTTCTGGTTTCCTAGAAATGCTGAAATTTATTTAATTTCAGAATTTAGAAGGAACTCAAAAATTATTTTCACATGGAAGCTTTACTTGAAATAATACTGACAAATTGTCACACTTTGATCAACTGGAGTGAAGCGTTATTTGGATTTTGACCTTTCATCATATTCCATTATAGGAATATGCTGTGCAATTTTTGGTTTAGTTTTCCAGAAGTTTTGCATTTACTGATATTTTTAGAGGTTATCGGTAGAAGTGGAAGACTTTTGATAAACTTTTTTTTTTTTTTCCATTCTCTGATTTCAAATTCGTGTTGCTTCTAGTGTGATGCTGATGCTCTGCCCTCAACAAAGGAGCATGAAGAGTGAACTCAGTTTAAATGTGTGATGTCCACCAAGAGAAGCAGACCTACTTCTCCATCGCTGGAATCGGTGTTGGCGCTCAGGTAGGTGTAGCATGCACCTTTTTTATGTTCTGTGCGCCTGGAAATGCTGACCTACAATTACATCCCGGTGTGCCTGACTAGCCTTTGAAAGTGGCAGATAATTTAGGAAGGCAGTAGGAGAACAGTCCTTCAACTGGCAGAAACCTGCATTAACTCATTCATCATAACTCCTTGATTTCACTACCATGACATCAATTTATCTAGTTCAGCATCTAAGTCTTTCTTAAAAAGATTACGCTGGCTTTAGTGAAGCTGTGATGATTTATGCCTACTTAAAACCTGCCCTCTGCAACAATGCATGCCTAATCTTAATTTAATACATACAGAAATTTGTTTGAAAAGGAGTTAGAGCTGCTGCTATACACTTGATGTGTGCCAAGTGACTGCAGAAAAGTGAGAAAAAGGCAAGTAAGGCACAAGCCAGTACCTCAACCTGTTCTTTGTAACAGTAAATGCATTTTTTTCAACTACACCTCTACGCTGACTCAGCTTTCTTATATGCAAAACTTCTGTCAGAACTTCCCCTTTGCTCACAATCAATACTAGTTTCCGATGATTAGCATAATAACTGATTTTATTGGCCCTGCATGAAGAACAGTACTGAAGGGGGTGCATTGAAATTGGGTGACTGGGTTTGTACTGGTGTGGAGGGCTGACCAGACATCATTCTGCCCTGGTTCACTAAGAATGGCCCTACCTTTCCTCTCTGCTTTCCTCCATCATTAATGAGGCCTTAAATATGCCTGTTCTTCACTTACTAGTTGTGCTGGTGTATGCTGGAACCAGACACTCGTGAAGCTGGTTTGTTCTTCACCAGTATTCCTGCTTTGAACACGCAGAGCTTGGTTTAGGTTACCCCTCAAGTCAGAGTTAGTTACTGGTCCCAATAGTTTGACATTGCTGCATGTGGTAACTAGCTATAAAGCATTCAATTCTAAAACTATTGCAAGTGGGCTTTGACCGTGGATAGTTCTGGTTTGCCTTTGGCTGGAAATATGGTGGTGAAGGAGGAGTGTTTAACATAGGAACCAGCTGTAAGGGCTGCACTGCTTCTCTGGGATGTAGCTTTAGTAGTGAGAAACAGATCCATCCTGTCAAGGAGGGAGTGGGATTGTTAGTCTTCAAAAATTACTAAAGATGAGTTTCTATGAGGTGTAGCCTCATTCCTTGTCAAAGTGGAGTGGCTAAGCATTTATTCAGGACCAGGGCTATTACTCATCAGTCTTACTAACTTTCAGTGACAATAAAATCATAGAATGCTTTGGGTTGGAAGGGACCTTCAGACCACCTAGTTCCCTCGCCAGGGACGCCTCCCATTAGACCAGGTTGACTGGGACAAGGCCCATCCAGCCTGGCCTTGAACACCTCCAGGGATGGGGCCTCCACAACTTCCCCATGCCACATAATAAAAGGATGTACGAAAGCTAGGTGCAGACAATCTTTTTTTGAAAAAGCCTGTACTTTTTCCATTTTTACTAACAGTTGTATTCTCTTCCACAGTGAAATGCAATCATCATACATTTACATATTTCATGTGATCAGGACAAGTGGAGGGGCATGCTAAATGTGGTATATTATGGTCGGGGTGTATGGCTTCATTCTGGAATATTGTAACTATTTACAAAAAGCCAACTGCAAAAATCAGTAAAAAGCTAAATCCTTGCACCCTTGTGTATTCACTTGTATTTGAATCTGTAAGAGTCATCTTTTGCATCATAGCCCTTGTAGAAACAGGGACTTTGGAAAAATAGCAAATTCTTGCTGGAAAGACAAGCTCTTACAAAGCATTGTCAGCTCTGCCAACTCTAGTAATGAAAATAACGCTTACTGATTTTTTTTTGTTCAGGTTTTGTTTATTTTGGAACAGTTTAGACAAGAGACTAAACTGAACTCAGTTTCACATCATGAATTATTATCTAAGCACTTAATTGAAATTTATTATTTATTTCTTTTTATCATCTTGACTAAAATGTGCTAGGACAGATGCTGTCCAGGAGGTAAGTAGAATGCAACAGGATTGCACAGTTACAACTTACAGTTTAGTTTACTTTGTAGGAGTTATTCTACCACTGAGAAATATGAAAGGGACAGAATTCATCTGGTTTTCTCAAAGGCACTTCAAAAAAACCCCACATAAATAATACAGGTGACAGCTCTCAAACCAATGAACATAGCAATCCATTTCAGAGACTTGATAGAAACACTGGGTTTCTAATAGAAACTCTTGTATCCCTCTAGATGCTTGCCTATGCAAAGTTGTTTTGTTTAATTAGAATAATGTATTGGGCCAGAGGAAGCTATGAATTTTTTCCTTCTGATGGCTAGGTTTCCTGTGCTTTGAAAGTGCACTATTCAAGAGGCAACTAGAAAAACACTTTTTGTTAGATTCTTTTGTAGACATATAACTATCCAAACATATTTATTTTATACATATGTATGTAATATCATAGAATTATAGAATGGTCCAGGCCAGAAGGGACTTCCAGGGTCATGTAGTCTGACCTCCCGACGGTCAGCAGGGACACCCCCAACTAGACCAGGTTGCCCAGGGCCTCGTCGAGCCTCACCTTGAATATCTCCAGGGAAGGGGCCTTAACCACCTCCCTGGGCAACCTGTTCCAGTGCTCCACCACCCTCAGAGTAAAGAACCTATTCCTAATATCCAATCTAAAGATGCTCTTCTCCAGCTTGAACGTATATGTGTTTTATAAAATGTATGTATTTATACTAAACATATAGACAGATATATCTCAGAAAATAAAAACTAGTATGCAAAGGTCAGAGCAGTTCACAAGATCTCATGACACTTGTCCTGTTTTCAAGTCCGTAATGTAAATCCTGATATCTGGATAAGCGTATCTGACATGGAGGTAGATTTCTTTGGAGGACAAATAAATTCATCACCACCACCCCCTTTTTTTTTTTTTAACCCTAGTACCCAACTCTTTCTTTTCTTTTGCTGCCAGCAGAAGGGATGTGCCATCTCTTCATCTTTGGCATCTGTGAGCAAGGCTCAGCTACAGCACCTGCTCCTTCCTGTCACGATGATGTGGCTAGGGCTTGTTTCATGGGTAGGAGCATGCCAGGGCCCTCCACGCTCACTTTGTGAATGCACGTCAGTACTCTGAATCTGCTCTTCCAGACCCCACACAGGAACAGCTCAGCTTGTTACCGTTTCTAGCACATCTTCATCTGTTACTTGATTTACTGCAGCTATAAAGCCTCCCAGAAATAGAAGGAAGCATCATTATAATTTTAAAAGTTACAAGAAGTTATTCACATCATCATTACACTATGTTTTTCCCTTCCCATCTATTTGTCAAAGCAGAGTGCTTTCTAATGTAGGAAGGGCCTGTGGGGAAAAGCACTGTGCTACAGCACTGTTTTGCAGTAACTACAAGCAAAGAGTTTATTACCTTACTTTATAAATTCTCTCATGAACAGTGGAATTATGGAAGTAGCATCCTACAGACTGTGTCCCAAAGCTCATTGACTTGAGGTGTCAATCAAGAAGGTAGAAGCTCAGCCTGAAGTTTTTCCCGTGGTTAAAATAAATATGAGGGTGCCCTAAGGATAATTTACTGCCTAATGAGGTGCACTCTCACATTCCAATAGTTTGCTTGATGGTCACGCTAAAATAATCCCTCTTCAATCTACCTGTTTGTTTTTGTGAAAAATGAAAGAATTAAGTCTGGCTGAGCTATTTTCAGTGATATTTGCTTGGTAGGTACAAAACTTGATAACCAAGGAAGAGACAGGTGAAGTAAAAAGCAAAGATCCTAAAAAAGGAGATGAAAAAAGGAACACAAAAAAAAAAGAAAAAGGAAAGAGAAAAAAAAATGTCTTTTTCTGGATAAGCACTTTGCTTACCTGCTGGGAGTTAGCAGCTTTCATTTGTACTTGCTGTGTTTAAAGTCACAGGATGCTGTGTGGAAGCCATGAGGGTGACTGGGAATTGTTACCACTAGTGGTGATGCTGTTAACAAAGTTCTTCCTTATGTGAACATGACAAAAGTGTCCTTTAAAGAAGGCCTTGAAAATTGAAGCGATTACAAAGATCAATAGTGGCAAAATGTCTCCTTGTGAAGGGGCGGAGTGATTCCAAAAGAAATCCAAGTTTTCTGTCACAGGAAAAAAATGTTTTCATTCTATTACCTGAAATAATATGGTCTAAATGAGGAATTTCAACTGGTTCTTCCACAAAGTTGTCAATTAAATAAATCTCTTCCTTCAGCACAGATCAGTGTCAATGAATCAGCATTTTCCGATGAAAAGGTAATTTATTAGCCAAAATGTCCACTTTTAATCTTTTTTTTAATTTATTTTCCCTTCAGGATAAGAAGCTATTGTTTTTAAGAAAGATGGTCCAAGCTTCTTTTCATAAACTCTTCTTGTTTGAAGTTGGCTGTGCTGTCATGCAGGAAGGATGGAAGTTAGTAAATCTAATGGTCTTAAATACATTGAAGCAGGCATTGTCAAAATGGTCTTGTATCCTTATTTTGTCTCTCTCCACTTTCTGTTACTTTAACAGGAAGAGAAGGTTTTTCTTCATGCTCAGAGAGAGGTCTGTCCCACTTCATTGTTATGAAATAATGAATCTACTTGTTTTGTTTTTAATTTGTTTGGATATTTTTTTCACCCCCCTACTTACTATTTAGTCTCCCCTTGAGAAATATGTATACTGAGAACTGTGGGTTGAGGGATTGTTTTGATTCTTACCTAGCATTAATGGATTTTCCTTGAAAATAAAATTAAGTATGAAATGAAGGGTAAAAGGTGGGCAGTTATTTTAAATAGGTATTAATGCTAATTGCAATCTGTTGTTTTGTTTTGGGGGGGGAGGAATTAATGCAGAAAACACTGACCAACAGGGAACAGCAGGTATTTGTTAGAAGTGTTAAACTGAACATTAATAATACTGTTGTGTGTTTGGAAACCATGGCAACAGTAGGGAGTCATAATAAATATAATTTTCTAATGTCTAAATACATTAACTAAAAATCATGCCCACATCTACTCCTCATCCCAATGGCAAATAACTCCCCTAAAATGATCTTTATGGCATATGGATGTGAAAGGGGAAAATGCCATTGAACAACTGGGGAAAAAAGAAGCATGAAGCCAAGATGAGGCATTTAATCTTTTTCCCCAACTTTCTGTCTAAGGTGAGGATACAAATACTTGGAAATTTTTGGTCCTTATGGAAGTTGAGTGGAAGGGCAACTGACTGCATGTTCACTAGTCATTAAAATCTTCTAATAGTAAATCTCAGGAATAATTTACCTGAGAGGATCTCCCCCTTCTTTGAGAATTTTTAAGAACAAGGTGTTTAAGCATCTGTCAGGAATAAAATAGAATTTATTGTGGTTTAGGATGAAGGAATTAACTGGTTGATATGTTGGATCCAGCAGCATTTTTTGGCCACAGGCTCCCAGAACAAGAGCTTCTAAGGGTGTCCGCATGTGAAGAGGTGTGGTGAAGAGTCCTTCATCTCACAGGACACCAGTTGAATACAGACAAATAGTCAATGAATTCAAACTCTATATTGCTTTTCATTAGTAGTGCTTTCTAGCTCAGGTAACTCTTTCACTGGGCTGTGTAGTTACTGTGCATAGACAGTAACCTCACATGAAGTATTTAATGCTTTAAGTGAGGTTTTTCTTCCCAGGCCATCTAAAGGTTCTGGGAAGAGGTGGGTCTCCATTCCCAACTGGCCAGGTGTGCACCTTGCTGTACATCACAGGAGAACACAAGGGACAGAAATAGTGGGATTTTCTCCTTTCCTTTGTCAGGTGCTTACCAATTCCTGGACAGACACACGCAGGAGAAAATTTTCTTAGTGCAGTAATTGGCACAATATCTGGTTTGTAAATGTGGTTCAAGGTAGATCCAACAGTGACCAAGAGGCCCATCTTTAGGTTACAGAGGGTTTGCCAATGTAGTCTTATTTGCTCTGGAAAGTGCATGCCATTAGCCACAAAACTGGAGCATTGTGAGCACTTGGTTTGGAGATGAGGCACTTTCACAAATAATTACATGCCATGTGGCAAACTAAGCAAAATCCTGAAGTCATAGGAGAAAGACCTAAATGGTGCATCAGCCTTTCTGATGATCTGGAGATAATCCAGGGGTTTTGCAGCTCGTTTACCTGCTTCATGGTAGGGACCCTGTCATCTAGACCAAGTCTCTTCCTACACCTCTTATGCATTATGGGTCTCCTGGAGAGGTTCTTTGAACGTTGGCCGGAGAGACACAGTGGAGCACCGCAGAGAAGCTCTTTCAGCAGTAGTGGCTGAAAGAATAGGGGGTGCAAAATGGGCTACGAGGCACCGGCAGGCCTAGGCTTGGTAGCAGAGCTGCAGCTGCATTTGTTGAGAGATGCCTGGGGAAAAAAAGGATGGGCCCTGTAGGGATGCCTTCCTGCATTTCTAGTTTCTTCTGTTTCTAGTTTCTGCTGCCCTGGGGTGGTGCTGAGGAGGCATTGGCTCCCCCCTGAGGTGCTCTCCCAGCACAGACTGACAGGAGATGTCCCAGCCCAGCTGGAGAGCAGTTGACTGGATTAGTAACTAAAGAATTCTCTGGTACTGTTGTAACTAGCCAGTGTTAAACGGACTAGGTTCAGTGTTCAGTGTGCAGACATCCTGGAATTTGTTTCTCTTTCTTCTTTTGAAGTGTCCTGTCCAATTCTGCCTGGTCCTCAGTTGATCTAAATCGCTTTTATTCCTCTGAGGACAACACACTTACCACTGCTTTTCCCAGCTGGGAATTTGTCCTTGCATGTTGAAACCAAAGATGAAGAAATAAAATATGCATTGCAAGAAGCTGGAAAATGCTTTCTAATTTGCTGCTTCTGATCCTTGCTGTTAACTGCTTTTGGCTCCACGGTAGCTGGCACAATTGCATCAGAAAATGGGTGTGCAGAGAACTGGGAAACATCAATACTGTTGGATGACCGTGAGGCATGCCACTGTGTGGGTGTTTTTATGAAGGGTTATGCGCAAATGAGATAGATTGAAAGGGAGTTTCTAGCAGGAGGACAGGAAAACCAAAATGCCTGTTCAAATCCTTTCTAATAGCCAGGTTTATCGCTGTAGGAGAGGATTCTGCTCCCCCTAGGGTGGTGACAGGACTGTTTTGCTAGAGAAAGAGATCAAAAGACTCTGATCCGCTAAACCAGCCATCACAGCAAGAACTGGAGAAAGACAAAAAAAACCCCAAAAACAAAAACAAAAAAAACCCCCCAACCCTATAGCTGGCTGAATCGTAGTTTTTCCCCGCAGCCATAATGACAGTCTTGAAAAAGGAGGGCTGATCACAGCTGTGAGCACACTCGGATCTATCACTTCAGAAGGTGTTTCTGGGGTGCCAACTAGCCACACCAGTTTTGGAAAATTGTTTCATGTGTTGCTACACCCTGTCAGTACTTGCAGAATAGCTCCTGGCAGTGCCAGGCACTCAAGCTCATGTGCTGGCACAGTTGGCAGTGGCAGGGTTGTCACCTGGGGAATGGGTGGCACAGAAAGGGAGGCTCCCTAATGCTTGGGGAGCAGTGCTCTTGGACTCTGAGCTCTCAAGAAGGGCTGTTTAGTTCAGTGCTCTGGCAGAGGCTGAGATGTCAGAAGATGAGGGAAAAGCCAAATGTAACAAGGATGGTGTTTGCAAGTTCAGAGGAAATCTTTCCTCTCTACCTGTCAGCAATTTTTAGAATTACTACAGACCTTTCCAGAATCCATGCATGACTTCCATATCTTTCTACTCCTGTAGTAGGTCAGTGATGAGTTGGTGCTGAAGGGTGCAGAGCTGCAGTCAGCTGAGAGGACTGGGTGGGTGCAGCAGGGAAGAACTGGGAGCTTGTCCCCCATCCCCGGGGGTGGGAATATTATCTACATTGTTCTTGATGGATGATTCCCAAATTCATGGTCTGGTAACAGAGAATCAGTGACTATAAATTTCCTTTGGCTGACTGTCTCCATGATTCATTATTCTACCACTAGGCCCCCTAGGCCTTTATATCTATGCCAAATCTTTTTTTTTTTTCCTTTGTAAATTCCTTACTTCTTTTCCTGCCTTTAACAAACGTGAAAAAATTATTTATCCTTTTCTGAGTAGCACTCCATTTCAAATATTGAGGAATGTTATCCTATGTCTCCTAAATTGTCCCTTCTTGAAACTATGTAACCTGACTTCTTCAACTGTTCCTCATAGGATATTTTTTCTAGGTATCTAAAAATTCTCTTCAGTGTCTTTCATACTCCCTTTAATTGGACTGAATCCTCCCTGAATTATATTAACTGTATGCCAGCTGAGGCCTTACTGATAAATGGGAACAGTTTCATTTCACAGGCAATACTCCTGCTACGTTCCCATATGGACTTCTTAAACAAATTTTATTCTCATGTTTAGCTTGTGATTGACAACGGTGTTTCTTACCTCAGTATCAATGCCAGTCGTTCCCTGGATGGTGCTTCAACAGCTGATTATC
>VXBJ01007347.1:71110-85990 GCA_013400055.1 Nycticryphes semicollaris
TTCCCCCCCCTTTCCGCTTCCCCCCTCTTTTCCCCCGCTTTGAATATGAATGGTGCAAATGACACTCTATGCCAGGTGCCTCAGGATGCTGGCTGATCTGTCTCTCTTTCAGCTGGAAATACCTTTCTAGTTATATCAAGGAACGTATCTGTCTTTTTCCATGGTAAATCCAATCACTGGCTCATAGTCATCCTGTGATTGATAACAGGTTTTTCTCCTCCTTTAGTTTTCTCTTAAGAATCACTTGTTTACTAAGCTGTAATTTTCCTTCCCCAGTCTGGAAAAAGCGGGGTTAAAATAATTTACTTATGTGATTCAATTTTGAGAGTGGCATCNTTATATCTATGCCAAATCTTTTTTTTTTTTCCTTTGTAAATTCCTTACTTCTTTTCCTGCCTTTAACAAACGTGAAAAAATTATTTATCCTTTTCTGAGTAGCACTCCATTTCAAATATTGAGGAATGTTATCCTATGTCTCCTAAATTGTCCCTTCTTGAAACTATGTAACCTGACTTCTTCAACTGTTCCTCATAGGATATTTTTTCTAGGTATCTAAAAATTCTCTTCAGTGTCTTTCATACTCCCTTTAATTGGACTGAATCCTCCCTGAATTATATTAACTGTATGCCAGCTGAGGCCTTACTGATAAATGGGAACAGTTTCATTTCACAGGCAATACTCCTGCTACGTTCCCATATGGACTTCTTAAACAAATTTTATTCTCATGTTTAGCTTGTGATTGACAACGGTGTTTCTTACCTCAGTATCAATGCCAGTCGTTCCCTGGATGGTGCTTCAACAGCTGATTATCCCAACTTATGTATAGAGCTTTGTATTTCCCTTATTGAATTACAGTCCTCTTATCCCAGACCAATTCCTCTCTTCAAGAGAGCTTTGAATTTTCTTGCTCTTCTGCAATATGCTTGCCCTTGCTGTCCCTCAAACTTGCTGAATTTGCAGTTTAAATGAGCACTCTTGCTTGTCCTCTCCGAACCATAAATATAAATCTGACAAACCTCTGGTACAGAGCAGACCAGGATCCTCTCGATGTAGGCCACTTCTCTGAAAGTCAGGCATTGATAGTTACTTCCTAAATGCAATTTACCACCCATTTATGCGCCTGACTGGTAATTCTGTCATCTTTTATCTGGTAATTCCATAGACATACAGAGCAAGCAATGATGTTTCACCTGAGTTCCTGTATGATGAAATCAAACATTTGCAGTCTCGTCTTGCAAGACAGACTTGTCATTTTTCTGATTTTCTAGCTGTCTTTCTCTGCTCCTGCTCCAGTTTAAAATGTGTCGTGTTGTGTGTCATNGATTGATAACAGGTTTTTCTCCTCCTTTAGTTTTCTCTTAAGAATCACTTGTTTACTAAGCTGTAATTTTCCTTCCCCAGTCTGGAAAAAGCGGGGTTAAAATAATTTACTTATGTGATTCAATTTTGAGAGTGGCATCCCGCAGAATGGATTGTGCTGGTCTGATGTGTGAGTAATGATCTGAATGCTCTTAGTCTATACTTTTTTACTGTGTGCTCTCTCTTCAAACTGTAAACACTGAAAAAATAAAAACATGCAGTTGATGGATACATTGATATTGAACAAAACCCCAAACGAGGTAATGGGAACAACCTTCAATGTTCAAGTGCCATCTTTAAACTTTTTGTTGCAGTAACAAATGCGTGAGAGAACTTTTATATCCTGTAGCTAAAATTAAATATTCCTTAGTTTAATAATGGCAGTTTATTAGAAAGAAGTAAGAGGTTGTCAGCATATGTATGATGTTTGATGCTGTGACCCCATTAAGGTATGATGTAAATTACGCTAAGGTCTAAGGTTACTTCCTTTTTTCTTAAGTCATCTTAGAAAGTTAAATTTATAATTATTTTTAGAGCTGTTTGATATTTGCTGAACTTACTGGAAACAGCCTTTTCTTTTTAAAAGTTTCACTAACTTTCTTTCCCAATAACTTTCCTAGTATTTGGTAATTAAATCATAAAAACAATGTTTTGGTGCTTTCTAATGGGAATTTTTCTTTTATATTTCATGTTCCTGTACTCATCTTTTTTCTCCCAATACATTTTTCCCTCCTTCTGGTTCTCTGTGCACTGTTGGACAAGTGAGACTCAAAGTTTTGTTGTTTTTTAAAATAAACTCAATAGGCAACATAAATGAAAGACATGATTAAAGATACACAGCTCCTCTTTCAAGGAGTTCGGACAAGATAAGATGGGGGGATCCTGCTCACAGGGGTAGTTTGGCCCAATTGCCAGGGACCTGACGTGATTTTGGTGTGAAGAGCCCCAGCTGAGACTGCATTTTCATATTCTACCAGATGAGAAACTTCTCTGGTGGGAGGGTCAGCACCTCCATGGTTGCTCCTTTCCTCTACAGTGACCTGGGTGGGCTGTCAGGTGGGCGAGTATCTATAACCAGTTTAGTGCCTGGACCCTCATTAAACCAGCTCATTGGGTCCCTGTCTTCTGAGGATATGTTTGCAAGGTCGCGTTTTAGAAACTATGTAAAGGAACCAGGGCTGCCATTGAAGATCTTTGATAAGGACTAGCCTTGTGTTTCCAAAGGATGACTCACACCTGGGGTAGATCCAAGCTGCTGCTGCCATCCTGGCAGGGGAATGAAGGGTAAGGCATTGCCTTCCCTTGGGGGTGGAGCGGAGTAGTCCTCACCCTCACACAGGGCCATAGAGGCACAAACCCTTCCACAAGTTGGAGGAAGATCCTGACAATCCAGAGGCAAAGAAGGCAAAGACATCCTGAGGCACAAAACTTTGGGGAAATCCCGGAGGTAGCATCTGGAACTCCAGCACTGGATCCCATCTGAATAGGTCATGGCTTTTTTACATGATTTTCCTCTTCAGACAAGTTATAAACAAACCTCTAAGGCCTCTACCTTTTTGAGGATTCTATTTCGTTTTTCTTGGGTAAAATATTTTCTTCATTTTCCAGACTCTTTAACATTTTTTTCTATTGGCAGTTCAGGCCCCAGTGTAACAGATACATGCCTGATTTGTCAACTGTTTTCCCTTAAAAGTTACCAGCAAAGAGCCAGCAGTCCTCCACAGCCCCCCATTTCCACCCTACTGAGTGAGGAAGCAGCCTCTTGCAACTTTAGCATTCTATGAAATGTGACTACAGTGGTGCCTCTCTAATTGAAGAAAAGCTTTTATTTTTATGCTTTTGTTAATAAAGTAATGGAATACAGAGCACTAGGAAACATTTTTATTTCCTGAGCTGCGTTTGAGCGGATTAGCGAGGCTGCCACCTGGAACAGCAGACGCTCACATTTGGTGTGTAATAGCTAATAAATATGACTCTTGTATTATTAAATGCCTTATTTTCAGAACAGGTACAACCCGGTCAAATAAGGGTCAGAAAATCTGACTCTGCTGTCAACTTTGTATATGATTTTGAGCCAGATCATTTAAACTCTCAGTCTTTAAGCTTGTTCATATGTAAAATAGGAATAATAAAGCTTTTGAGACAGTGGATAGTGCTTTGAAATTTGCAAATGAAAGAGGTACATAAATAAAATTGGCTGTCTTACTTTCTGGCATTTAGAGAGTTATAAACACAGGGACATCAGGAGATACGCAGCCCATATATTTACATGACATGGTACAAGTTAATTGGAGGAAAAAAAGGATATATTAACTGGAAATAAAGCTTTTCTAGTAATGGTATTAGTTCTTTAGTAGATTAAGTTGTGGGATTAAGCCTGGCTCTTTAAGAATTAAATTACCTTTATTGTTGAGTAAAGCTAATGATGTAATTCAGGGCCCATCTCTGCATTCCTTATTCATTGCCTTTTTACAGAAACGTGCATGGGGGAACACTTCTCTTCAACGTGAAACATGGCCTTTTCCCGCCGACCTCTCCCTCCACCCCCCCCCAGTTTGTACTGCAATCACTCGTAGACTTGTACCATTTGTGCAGTGAGTCATTTGCTTGCATGTCCTAGTACAGCTCCTCAAAACTGCACTGAGGAGAATTTCAAAGTGGTTCCAGGAAGGCCAAAGGGATAAGAGAAAATGTGGAGGGGTTTAAGGCTTTGTGGATGAAGGTAGTGGAGTTTGGGGGTGATCTGGGTGTGGACTTTCAGTGGCAAATTCAGAGGAGTTTGGAGATTCTGGGCACCAAAAGCAGCTCTGTTACGGTATTTATCCTGTTTCTTTCACTGGCTTTTTGTAGATGTTGTTCCGACTGTAGAAACTTTGTTTCTGTATTTGTTGGATCTTCAGTAAGAATTTTTCTAGAGTTCAAAATTTCAGATGACTTTCACCAAGATTTTTCACTCGGATAATTTTTGGCATCTCTCTGTGAGAAGTGTTTCAACTTCCATCAGCACACAGTAAGGAGTCATAATTTCTTGCCCAGCCCTTTGGCATAGTGCTTGGGACCTCCTTTTATCACAGGAAGCTGCAAACCCCCAGGAAATAGTTGAGCAGTCGGAACTAGAGGACAGGTGCTGAATAGCAAATTTTCCAGAAATATGTCGGGTTGCCACAGGTTTGCCTTGTTTAAATGTTATGTGTATATTTTGCCTGAGTATCTCCAGTTAGTGGCATTTTCGATTTTCTGATAGTTTTATGGTTCTCTTCTTCTATGAGCAAAGAATAATTTCACCAAGGAAAAAAGTGCGACAAGAAGGAAGAGACTTTCATGGTTTTAGAAATTATGGTCGTTTAAGTCTGTATTTTGCTTTGAACTTGGAGTATATAGAGAGAAATCCTGCAGTCCCTGTTTCACCCTGAAAATAAGTAAAATGTGGTTTGTAGCCATAAAATAAGAAAATATCTGTGGTTTATATTCTAATAATCTCTCTCTAATAATCTAATAATTCTAATAATCTTGGGAATTAATGACATGCTTTTTGTAATATACACTGAGGAACAACATCTTACCGCTACATAGTGGAGTACTATTATTCCTGCTTTTGCTAACCTTTACCAAGGCCATTAGTTTGGAAAATATCTTTTACTCTCCATAAGAAGTGACTGCTGGGTTCAAATCAAATTGCTAAACAGTCACCTGGGATTCAAGAGGAAGGGTGAAAAGAACAAGCAAATTGACATATGTTTGTTTACTGGGACTTTGGACAAAAATAAGAGTCCTGGATTTTCAAATCTGTGGAGGTAAAAAAAAGAATTAAGGAAGCCTTAATGAAGAACAGAGGTTTGCAAAAAGGGAAGTGTTTCCAAAATGTACTGGAATTTTAAAAGAAGAATGAACAAGGCTTTTTATCACTGAAAAACAACATATTTCAAAATTGTCACTAGAAAGGTGGCTGTGATATGGACAGAGGCTACGTTTTGCTACAACACTTCTACCGATGGACATTACACAGTATGTAAGAAACTTGGAAAAAGGGGTACGATGCATGAGAGGTTTTTGACTCGTGTAAACTCAGAAATTTACCAAGAGTGAGCAAACCTCTGTGTGAGATTTGCTCGGTGTACGGCAATGGCAGACAAATTTAAGGAGAAAAAACTCGTAGTGTAGAGCTGACCTTCGTGCGAGATTCTAGAGAGGAAGCAGTGCCACTAAGAGAGCCGTTGCTGTGTAGTAATTCCCCTTCAGGTAAGTAGTCATCAATGAGTTCGCGTAATCTCCCGCCGCCCCCGCTGTTCCTCCACTCAGCAGCGCTCTGCCAGTCACCCACACGGTGACTCACTCGGAGAGCCCTTTCTGCTATATACTTAGGGAAAGGTTAGAAACATTTAGCTCTTCCTTTCCTGTTCTCCCTCTCCCCAGCCCCCTTCATAAAATCAGACAATTTTGGGGCATAGCTCTCCCCCAGTTTTCCCTTAGAAAACTTCATCTTCCCATAAAGAGATGTACTTGCAAAGTTTTGCTTGGAAACCGTGACATGGCTGCCATTGCTAAAGACCAATCATTTTTGCCTTGTTTTGAACCAAGAGATCCTTTAATGATCAAGAAAATTTATATTCAAGTAAGATTCCCATGTGGCCCTAATAGTGGATGGCCATAGCCTGATGATTTTGTGATGGAGATGCTAATCCTTGTCTTTTAATGGAATGTCATGAAGAACTCAAGACTATATTAATGAAAGGTTTAGTTCTTCTCTTCCTTCTTCTCTTGCAGATGAATTCCTAGCAGTGGAAAATTATGTCCTTTTTTTTTCTCTCTATGTTGTGCTTATGAGTCTTAGTGGGGCAAATCCTCCTTCCTTTCTCCCCCCCAATCTCTCTGTGTTAACAGAATGAGGACTGAAATGGCTTATTTGATCCCACAGAGTATGCTCTTTCCTGTGGTCTTAGACAATAAGGAGTTAACATGGAACAAACTACCTGCTAATAAAGAAAAGCTGAAGATGGGAAATAGTTGTTTTGCCCCTTTAGGTAGGTTTTACTCCAGGAGGACTTGAAGGTGGAATGAAATGAGAATTAGTTGATTATTCCTGGTTGCCGGCTCACTTACTGATTTGTAAATCTGTGCAATAGTTTCTGTGAAAATGTTTCAGGTGGATTTGTATCAAGTTGCTTGTTTTATTGTGGTTTTATTTCTTAAATACTATTTTGTGTTTACTTATAAACGAAACACTAAATGAAATGGCAGGGTGAGCAGAGAGATAGAAAGGAGGTAGGTGTACAAGTAAAGCTTCTCATCTGTGAGTACTGCAAACTTTTCTCTTCTTAACAGCATGATGGGTTATCTCCTAAGTCCCCCAGTACTCATGTAAGTTCTCTTAACAAGGAGAAACAACATGGAGGTATAAAGAAAGGGAAAGCATTTTCCAGAAATGGCTTTTGATGTCAAGTCCTGTCCTGGGCATGCTTATTACTGCACAATGGATCTGTGGGATATTAATAGGAGATACTTCTATGCGCTTTTGTATGCAGTGATTTACAGCAAGTCAAAATCCAATTTTGTTCTGAAGGAACATTTGTGAAATAAAAGGAAATCTGTATGTTAGGCAGAAATAAGGTTTGACTCCAGGAATAGCCTTACCCAGACCACTTCACGTATGGCTTCTGTTTGCAGTGACATTGCGGAGCATATGTTCTGCAACACGTCTTTATTTTTTTTGATGAAATGTCTAAAAAATGTACACAGGTAAATATCGAATACATCACCTTCTGCCTAAAGAGATAAGGGTGAAGAAGCTGAGTTTGAAGCTGCAAGCATGATCCCAGGGGTGTTTCACTGCTTGCAGGGGCAGACAACATCTCTCTTGCTGTGAAAACTCTTCACAGTGCAGCCTGGTTGTGCTTCATAGCCAGGTCCTGGCTGCTTAGTCCAGGACCTCTCATCAAGATTTTGTATTTCAAGCTGTTACAGATGAGAAGAGTCCCCTGTGAGAAGAAACTCCCCTTTCAATTGTGTTTAAGCTCAGAGCCCTTTGCATTCTGCAGCTCCTGTAGCTTAGAGACGTGCCTCCTCCGATCTGCTCACTTTTAAAATGGCTTGACTTTTCCTTCTCTTTTTTGGGAGTTTCAGGGCAGTAGGGAGGGCTCCCTCGTCATCATCTTCACTTTGTTGTTGCCTGCTGCTTTCTCCAGTCTGCTGTTTTCATGGTTATGATAAGTTGATCTTTGGGAAGCTGCTGAGGGAAACCAATGCCTTATCCTTTACTTGGACAAGTTTCTTCACAAATTCTATATACTTTAATATACTGTGCTGCTAGGAAAAGAACAGTGGCCTATCAGGATTTAAATTAATAAAGGCAAAAGTAAGAAAGCAACTCATCATTTCTTCTCTAAGGACAACAGAAATTAAAATACAAATTAGCATAAGTAACATGAGTCAGCATGAACCTTACAGGTTTTATCTATATTATTCATTAGTTAACATGGTCCAGTTGTGCCCCGAGGCCCAGAAGTGCTCCTAAATCTAGATGCTTTGCAGCTCTGTTTGCTGCCAGCAGATCTTGCTTGCCCTTCTCACAGGAACGATCATCTGCTGTCTTATTTGATGAGCGTTGTTCCCACTGCCAAGGCAGTGGGAACATGGGGTGGACAAAGTGAGCACTTCAGGGAAGGAGTATCTCTCTATGTATGGGCTGAATGGGAGTGCTGGGGCTTTAGGCATGTTGAATGTATATGAGAGGCTCTGAGAAACTACAGGCAAGAAAGTAACAAGGGAGCCCTGTCCTTGGCCCTGCAAAACAAGAAAGCGAGATAAGAGAAAAACAAGTTTTGAGGAATTTGGACACAGCAAGCAGGATGTTGCAGGCAGTCAAGGACGATGTGAGCCACCTCGGCGCCCAATGAGCAGCGAGCATGGACGCGTGGAGGGTGCGTGGGAACTGGTGTTAACCAATTGTATTGTGCATGCTTTTCGCGGGGTGTGTGTACTGGGCTTAGCAAGGGAATATAAGCAGAGGCAGAGCTAGAAATAAACGGAGCTTGATTCCACATCATATTGGTGTGTTGTTCATCTCCCTTCACTCCTCGGGCCGCGGCAATGGGAGGGCTCTGTCCCATGGGCCACTCTTGCCTCAAACTTCTGCTGGGTAATAAGAAGTAGGCAGGTTTTATCCGAAGGTTGCAGTGTAGGCACAGCAACGCTGCAGCGCTGGATCAACTTGTTGGCTGGGACTGGAGATGGTGTTACGGAAGGAGGTGCTCCCTTTGCAGTGTGTCTGGTGGTAGTGACCAAAGCCACCTGCCTGACCGTGCTGCTCCCTGTTAGCCAGGAGCAGGAGGGACTGAGATCACAGCCCTCAGCAGATGCCCAGTAACCCAACCAGCATCTCTAGAAGTTGCCTTAATCAGGTGCCTTTCTGCTTTCTCTTCTAGGGGTGGGTAGCAAATAGGTAGGAGGGGCTGAGGGGACTGGAGCAGATGTGCGGACCTGCTCAGCTGGCTCCATTTCTTTCTGAGTAGGGTGTCTGCCGCTCTGCTGCAGCCTGCGATGATTGCCTTGACCTGCGTTCAGATGCCTGGCAGCAACTGATTGTTGGATAAGGCCCTGAATGCTTCTGCCATTTTGCAATAATAGAAAAGAATTATTTAAGGAAAAAAAAAATTCCACCCTAATAATAATTGCAGCTCATGAAAAGATAGAAAGGTATTAAAGGATGTTTATTTTCACTGAGTAATAAGACCGGGGGGGAGGAATGTCAGAAAAGGCATCACAAGCAAACCTAGGATGACAATATACTAAATGAAGGCCATTTGACAAGGCAGGAATGATTTTAAACTAAGATATTGATCAAGTTCAGCTGTTTAATATGTTGTATAAAAAAAAGGAATAGCAAGAAGGAAAAAAATGTACTCTGAAGAACTAAATGGAACGAGCGATACTCTCTGAAGCTCTTTGTTGTAGTGTGAATTATAGCTGGATTTAGGTAAGATTAAAAATTCATTAAATAACTGATGCTTGTCGCTTTATACACAAGGCAACCCTGTTAAAATGTTAATGGATGCTTATTGCTTTGCATAGAGGGTTAAACTGTCTGAACAAATCACCTGTGAGAGCTATGACGTGAGAAATTAAATGATGGAAATAATGGGCTTCATACACTTTTTAAAAAAAATGAACTATTGTTCCCTTTTATAATTTTTTCCCAAATCTTGATAAGACTTTAAAGGTGATAAAGTATTTCAAAAGAAGAAACCCCCATTGTGTTTTTTCCTCATAATGCTGTTATGGGAATATTTGTGTTTATTCTTCATTAACATTTGATTTCAAGGTAGAAATCATGCTGCTCTGGATTCTGTATTTTTTAATTTTAGATAAATGCACCGCTCACTCTAATTGACCAGACTGATGAATCTGAGACTAAAATGTTCCCTGTCTATTTACAGGTTATACAGATAGCGCAGGGTATGCTAGCCTGCTCTGCAGGGTTCTCTCTGCTCCTTTGCCGGTGTTTCCCACTGGCATCCAGAGTGGGCATTACCTTGGGACGGGGTGATGCCCCCTACACATTTCTTAGTGCTGTACAGTGGTCTACAGGGGTTTGTCTAGAACAGTTGTCTCTTTCATAGATCTGTAAGCCAGTAACCCAAATGCATACCCCAATTTGAATCAGGTTATTAAAGTCCAGTTGTCACCTCGGAAATTTATAAGAGAGTCTTATTGATACGCTAGAGAAAAACCTGCATGTTTGAGTAAATCACATTTAACTTGCCAGTTCTGGAGCTCTCAAGATGTGTGTTTTCACCTGAGAATGCTTTTTCAGGAGCTGAGTCCTAGCTTGCTTCTCAACGGGAACATTTTTCTTCCGTGTTCTCTAAATGTGTACTCTCCATCTTGTCTCACGCTAATCGTTCAGTGGTGCCTGGATCTGCTTCTGCACCTCATGGCAAGAGCTGCAGTCTAGTCTGTTGTGGTTGTTTTTTCTAAACATTGGAGTAGTCTCTTAATTTGCGTGCTGCAGAGCTACTTTGGGAATTAGTCCGAGTATCTTTGGACTTAGATTGTGAAGTAAATATGTATACAGATATTTGAACAGAGCCTTGTGATCCCATGGGAGGTTTCAAATTCAAACAACAGCTGGGAGCAGAGCTCCCAACTATACTTTAATGCAATCAGAATCTTTTATGGTTGTACAGGCCTTTGGAGAATCTCCTGACATTTTATGGAAATGCCCTTTTTGTTCTAACCCAGGGGTTTCAAGTCTGTCAAACTGGTATTCTAATATTTTCTGCAGTGTGTGGAGAGAAGGTAATGCATTTCCCTTTCAGTTTCTATGCAGCTTTGCCAGTTGTCACATTTCCTCAGGTGAACACTGAAAACCAGGTAGTCACACATCCCCCTTTCAATATGGTGGAATAAAGTCAAGTCAGACAAGTGTGAGAGACAGATTTGCCACCGGGGCGGTGGGGGGTGGAGGGGGGGTGGCGGATAGTGCTTTCCTTCCTTAACCTTTTTTGCTGCTTTGCTGCTCTGCTGCTCGTCATTTTTAGACTTCTTTCCTCCACCCTGTTTTTGAGAAACATGTATGGTGGGGCTTTCTCTCCCTTAGAGGTAGCTTTTTGAACTTGTAGCTATAAGACAACATCTCTTCTGCTTCTTATTCCCTCCTACGCTACCACAGTGCAACCAGCAGACTGGTGGTACCTCCTTTTGTTAAGGATCTAATTTCCCAGGGTCTGACCAGCTTTGCAGGCTGTTCCTCCAGTGCTGTTTCTATTTTCATCAGTCAGAAGCTGGGGTGTGTGTGTGTCTTTGTTCCCTTTTTTTCTCCTCCCCTTTTTTTTCTTTTTAAGACTCACCTAGGACTATTTGAGAGGGCAAGAGCATGAAATAAACTCTTGCTGTTGTAGGTTTCCTAATTGTATTGTCTAGGCCATCAAAAAGGGAAGAAATCTTAAAAATACCACTATCTAGCAGTAATGAAAAACTTATACATTGGCAAAGAGAAATGCTGTTATGAATTTGGAGAAGTGGGAGTTCTGTTAATTGAGATTAAGTATTTTCACCTTGGAGGTTGGTTAGTGTCAGTCCTTATACTTTCCCGCAACAGATGCAAGCTTTGACATTGTACAGGCGTCCTGCTCCTGGCTGCGTCCAACTGGCCCTTGTGCCTCAAAAGCTTACGGAAAAAACATGGAAAGGATTATATAGAGAAGCCATAAGACTGATTTCTTGCTTGTGTAACCACGAAGGATCCCATGAGCTCAAGATTCTTAGCTTATCAAAAAAGGTTAAGAAGCCACTAGTCAAAAATTTGTAGGCACCTGTGCAGGATGACAATATTTGATATTAGAGGACTTTTTAATCTTTTTTTGCTTACTTATCCTTGTCTTCTCAAAACCTTGTATAAATACTTCCAAGGATGTACTTTGCATGTGAATAGGTCTTTCCATATGAGAATTGTTTTCACTGAAAATAACCTCTTTAACTAAACAGAAGGTGCTGTGGAATGCACCTTTGTTCTGAAATAGTCCGTGGTTTTGATAGAAAACCAAAAACTAACTTAGGGTTTTGATCACTTAAACTGAACACATGAATTTCAAATTAATTTTGTAATGTGGGTTTTTTGGCATTTATATGGAATACTGTAGCTTCTGTCCAGCTTTAATTATGGGCTTCATTTGGTGGTAAAATTCATGGAATTTGAAGGACTATTATTTGTATACAGCTGTAGTAGCTGAATTTGAAGTGTAGTGATAAATTTAGTGATTAATTTGAGGTGGAGTTTGCAACCATCATGTGATATGCCTGAGGTTAGCGAATGAATATTTGTAGATAAGGCTCTAGGCTTCCGCTTCTCCTTTTTGCTCATCTAACTTTTGCTCACTTGCTGTATTCTTCTTCATCTTCTGCATCTGTGACATGTTCTCTCCCATTTTTCTAATGCACTAAACCACACGTATTCATACACTCACCTGCATTTTTAAATTTTCTCCTTCATTAAAAGAGTCCTCTAAGTTGCTTGTTTTTTTCCTGCTATCCCTCACACTTTCGTGTCTTTTATTTTTACCTGAAAATCATTAACGACTCAACATTTTTCAGTACTAGTAACTCAACTCTGTGTGGTATTGATTTGCCTTGCAATAATCTGTTCTCTCTGCGTACAGCTGGAATGCACTGGCATCACTTGCTAAGAGCATTAGTCTTTAAATCTTCAGCTGTTCTGGTGAGGTAATATGCATTTAGGCCCTCTTTTTCATTAAATTCCTTCCTGAGCTTTTTATTTACGGGAAAGTCAGCTTTCCACTGCTTCTGATTACCACCCAGAAGGGTGCTGTCATTAATTTAAAATGAAATGGTTTGCTGTAGATATTTGTTTGCCTTGACAAATGCTAATTTTTCGTTTTAGTTCAAGCATCTCTATTCATTAACCAGTTACGTGTTGGAAGGAATAAAATACACTGACGCTCAGTCTTATGATTCTGGAGAGCTCTTCTTGGCAAGTTGAAATTGGCTCCTGACGAATTCACTGCTTGTTACTATATAAAATACCTGCACTGACATGCCGGATGTTGAGGAGTTATGGCCCGAGGGGTTAGTGTTTTGCCATTGGGCAGGAAATGGGGGGAAGTATGTCCTGCTCCAGGAAAATACTGATATTATCAAATTAAGGCCCGTGGAAGTTACAAATCCTGCCATTCGCTCCAGCTTTGTCTCTCCAGGCCAGGAGCAAAGCCTCAGAAATTACCTCAGGTTTTAGGGTGTATTTCCATGCCCCAATGTATTGGCTACCCCTCTGCTTTTGGGCTTGTGTTGAGCTACTTGTCTTACGCTCTGTGAGAGAGAGGTCCTTCTTCAACCCATGCTATGTACTTTGGCATTGCCTTCCTGAAAAAAAAGTTACAGGATCTCATTTCAAGGGAGTAGTTATATCTTGTTCTGGTCTTTATTAAAGCCTGGGGATAATTTCAGAGTCCGTATCAGCCTGATGCGTTACTGTGCCCTTTTTCCAGCACCCAGATTTAGGTTGTGTGGCAGGAGTGAGGAATCCTTTCTGAACAGTGAAATGCTCAACGAACAATCAATAACACAGTGCACATTTAACAAGCATGGATAATTTCCTAAAAACTCCGTGATAAAAAGAAGAGCTTGCCAGATCTAGAAAACGTTTTCCCAAATGGAAATGCTATAGAAGTCTTTGTAAAGCGCTTTACAGAAAGCTTTTATTCTCAAGTCTAATAATTTGCGAGACTTCTAGTCTTGGGAAAACAAACACCATGCTGATGTATATTCCGGGCGCCAAGATATTTTTTTTACCCCTGCAACTTCCGATAATTCCATTATTCCATATATACATTCCCTATGTATATATACTACACATCTATCCAGTCTACTGGTCCCAACCCACAACTTGTTGAATATTTTAAGAAGAATTTTCTAAATTCTTTTTTCATTTCTTACTAGTTCTGAAGCTGTTTTGACTGGGAAAATGTTAAAACCTCTACTTTGTTTTCTTTTGCAAGGTAAGCAATGTAGGTTACTTTCCTATTCAAAATATATATTTTAAACATTTTTTTAAAGCAAATATTTTGCTTTTATTTTAAATCAAAATAATTGAAGGAAATTCACATTCTTATGAAGTGAAATTGACAACATGAATTAAAAAAATCTAGTCACTTGGAACAGTTCTCCTACTGCTTTTTTAAAAGCTTGATCCCTTATTGCAGGTATTCGCTGATTTTTATCAATATAGGTCCTTTGTTTGATCCTGGTCTTTTACTGGTTATTAAAGACTAATACTACTAGCTACCCACAGGTTTCATTGAGTTGGAAAGCTTGGGTTCAGACACACAGAATGCGATTAAGAAACTTTACATTATCCCTATGGGCAGAAAAAACCCCCAAGTCGCGACATGAAATATTTTGTTGCTAAGAATAGGAAATTACTGTTTTCCAGAGGTACCAGGATTCTGAAAAAAAACCTTTTTCTCCACTTTAATGATTAGTGGGACAAGGACAGACAGGAAATGGAAGATGCTCTCTCAGAGCAACATTGGAAAGCTGCTGTTTGTGCAGGCTGTATGCCTGGACCTACCTGGTCAGGGTTTAAAGGAAAAGGTGGGAATAAGAGAAACATTCATCTGTAACCTATGGGATTTCAACCTCTCTACTCTCTTGCACTGAATACATTTTAAGCAAGTACATTTAAAACGTTTTATCCCTGCCAGCTAATGATAATGTCTCAACTGGTTGCCTGAAACTAAACTCAATTAAGTAGTTTATTACTAAATAAAAATAATTAAAAAAAAAACCAAAACCTAAATAAGGACTTGCAGGATCAGGGTTCCAGGGTCTTATCTTACAATGTTCATGCTCTGGGCAGGAATTCTGTATGTTTAGAACTGCAGTATAATGTAATCAGTGTGTATAACTACGATAGCAGCACATCAGAGATGTAATATGCTCAATCCTCTTGTTGTATTAACTCTATACAGATCATAAGGACACTGGCAGCTCTGTCTTTTTTTTTTTTTT
>VXBJ01007347.1:86026-147084 GCA_013400055.1 Nycticryphes semicollaris
TTTGACTTGGAAAAAAAAAAACAAACCACTCCGGCACATGGGTACAGGCAAGGAACTGATGGGTTGAAAAAACCTGCTGAACAGAAGCTGTGTGTTGCAGTGGGTGCTCTGTTGGACAGGAGACAGTGCTGTGCCCTCATGAATGGGGCAAACCATACACTTGGTTGCATTAGGAGGAGTGTGGGCCTCAGAACAAGAAAAATTACCAACCCCAACCTTCTCAGTGATAGTGAGGCCACCCCAAGATTACTGTGTCCTGCCTTGAGACTCCCCAGTTCATGATGGCTGCTGAGAAACGGGAGCAGATGCAGCAGAGAGCTGCCAGGATGTGAGACTGAGGGAGAGAATAAGGAGGGAGGGAGGTCAGCTGGTTTGGTCTGGCAAAGAGGAGGGTAAGCAGCATTCTCAGACCTCCACAGGACCTCAAAATGGTGTATCTGAGAGATTGCCATGGTGGAATGGAGGTCTGGAGTCTCCACCTGGGAGAGAGAGTATTGACAGGGAATCTTCTAAAGAAGTTGCTTTTTCCATACATACAGGCTCATATGTAGGATTCCAAACTTTTTCTTCTGAGAACATGCCAGTTTCGTTGAGGTATTTAAGGAGATGGTCTCAGTGTCAGGGAGGAAGATAGCTTTCTAAAGCAAGGCCTAGAGCTTGATCCCTGAAGAGGTGGAACGTGAAACAGAGTAATTTCTGATATCTCAGTATGTCTTACGGGAAAGGAAAGAGAAAAGTATTTATCTTCCTGATACAAAACTGAAACGTATTATAGACTGGAGAAAGTACAGTTGATGACTCTGGAATTTTATTTACTCAGAGAGGTTGTTTTGTTGGATCTATGTATCAAGTGTTCTACAGTCAAATAAGCCTGGTATGCATATTAGTTAGCTGTAATTGCTTTAATTAATTTTGGAAATGCAGCGATTCATTAAATGATAAACAAACTTAACTTGGACAGCTTATTAAGGATCTCAGGAAAATCAGATAGGCTTTCTCCTATTGCCCGCTTGCTTGCCTAGGGGTAATCAGTGTCTCATTGCTACTAAATTTGTTTAGATTATTTATTTAACACTTTGTTCAAGTCTTTATAGCTCTCATTACTTGATTCTTGAGTTTTGAAATCCTTTCTTTCCATGAAAGTGTGGTATGTCTCTTCCTTATTTTAAAATGTAATTATTTTCTTATTTCAAATGGATTCGATAAATGACTTTTCTTTTTTTTCTCATCATATATCTGAATCAAGTAGGTAATTCCATCTTTTTCAAGTTTATATTGGATGTAATTAGATTAAAGCTACGGTTAGTTTTCCTCATGCTCATTGATGGCATGAACCAAACCAGCAGAGATGGCAGAATTGTTTCAGATGTTTTCTCCTTGTTAACTGTTAGAAATTGGAAAACACTTCTGTCTGGCTTTTGAAAATCTAATATTATTATTTCTGTTTTCAAATTTAATTGGCCACTGCAAGATTTGTATAATAGCACTGCCTTTTTACCTAGTTGTTAAAATTTTCAAATACGAGTTGACAAACGTTTATATGTGCCACCATGTGAGCTTTAGCCTTCATCTTTTGGCCATGTCCCCATGTGGTCATGCTGAGCTCTTTTCTTCCTTGGCATTTCTAAGTTACTGGAGTTTCAAGCCAGCCAAAGTAAGAGATGAATGAGACCTATTATTGTTTCATTGACTTTGAAGCACTCTGCATTTCCATTCCTCTTCATGGAAAAGGTCACTTTAATCAGTGGTGAATACTTCAGAGTTGATAGCACAAAATAATCTTGATAGGTTATTTGAATAGCAATTTGCTTCAGATGAAATTCCCTTAATTGGAAGAACATGCATTTGCAGCAAACTGCAACATCTACTAGAGAGCTCCAAGAGGAGAGCCCCGATTTCTAGTCTGACAATCAAGAACTGATTGACAGAACTAGGATTGCTTCTTCCAAAGGAGGAATGATTAAAGAAACCCACAGCAGCACTCCTTAAACATGTACAAGGTTGTTGCAAAAGAGAAGAGAATACAGTATTCAGGTGATCAAAGAGATGAGAAGTATATTTCAGTAAGCAAGATTTCAGATTTGAAGTATGAAAATCTTCCTAGCGTTCAGGATGACGAGTGATGTTAGCTGGGTTAGCTTGCCCACGGAGACTATGAGAATTTCAATACTGAAGGTGTTAAAAACAGATCAGGTATCCACCAAGTGCCACCAAGTATTAAGCCACAGTGTGATCCTTTCCTGAAGCAAGAAATTAATTAGATGGCCTCTCAAGGACTCTTCCAGCCCTGTTTTCCGTGCTTTCTCTTGTTCTCAGATGTCAAACTTGCTCATGGCAGTGTGTGTGTCCAGAAAATGTAATTTATTAAAAAGGCTGGAGTGATGTTTCTGTTTATTTTCACACAATGACTTAGTTTCTAAACCAGTTTGATTTTCAACAAGGGCTTCTTTCAGCCTTAGAAACCCACTCAGGCTTTCAGAGTCTCCTTGTTGTTCAGGTCTTCCCTGCCAATTTTGGGCTTCTAAATTGAGCCTAAAATTTTTGATGCCTTCTGAGACAGTCCTATTAAGTGAGGTTCATCTCAGTTTTAAAAATGAGCTAGATATTTTAAAACTAAAAGCTAGATATCTAACCTAATATGGCCATCCAGGCATCTGCCAGTCTGACAGGACGGGAGAGATACTGTTAGAGGACTTATCTTATATCCAAAGTGTTACTTAAAAAGATCAGCGTTACTTCTCAAGCAAAATATACATTTTCAGGCAGAAACAAGCGTTTCTGCTGTATGAAGTTCATTGAACTAATTTCGTGATTTTTAACTTAATTCAGAGAAAGTGTACTGAAAAGTCATACCGCAATAATACGTCATACACAGTCTGTGATACCACTCACTGCCTTAGTATATGTCTCCACTTCGCCTGATTACATGAAATATGTAAATGTGCAAATTTGACTTTTTTCATAATTGTTACATTTCCATTCACTGTGAAATAAAATCAGGATCATCCAATTTTATACAGAATCTAATCACAGTAAGTTGCTTTGATAAGTATGAAACTGATACCGAAAGATGCTCAGCTCCCCTACCAGAACAGACATCGATGGGACTGATGGAGCTTTCTAGGTCTTTCTGAGTTACGGTCTCTTTAAAGCACTGACACTGATATCCCACCCTCAGTAAGAAGGATCTGTCTCTATTAGAACCATTTCCCAAGCAAGTATTTGTTGCTGTGGCTGTTCAATGAGGAAAGCATATATGGCTCTCCAGGTGATACGTGTGGCAATAAATCCACTGGGGCTGTGATGGAGGATCATAAAACACAATCTCTGCAGAGCACTATGATTGGATCCTTATGAGCAGTGAGGAGTTCAGCTCATACCTCAAGCTCTGATTCCTTCAACTTTTTTTCCAGAGTTGTTTTTCCCTGTCTTACTGGCAAAAAAAAAAAATAAAATTATGTGAAGAGAACTCATATCCTTCAGTGCACCTCTGAGTTTTTGAGAGACATGCTGGAATTGCTGCTGCCCACTGTCTGGTCATGATTTTCATATTTCTATGGTGAAACACCAAATGTAAACAACTAAATCAAGAGTTACTTCATTCTGATGGAGAATTTCACTGAGATCTCAAAGTCACTGGGGAACTGACTTCTATAGTGTTTGCAGGTTTTACCAGCATCTTGCCCTCCTATCTGTAGTTCTTGTTCAGTCTGAATTCAGAGTGAAGTCAAAGGGGAGTTAATAAATGAGTTCTTTTTCTGGGAGCAAAAAAGTATCACTAGTTAATAAGATTCAGTATATTAGAGTATTGCAGGAAAGCTCAGGGGATTTCTTCCTGTCTATAAATTAGCAACAGTGAAGAAGAACTTTAAGAAAAGTGGCAAATATAGTGAAAGATTATAAATATGCCTTAAAATCCATCACCCTTGAACAGACAGATTTGAAATATAGTAAGAAAGTGGTTCTGCGCAGGCAGGCATCTTTGAAAATATTTTGGTTTAATGCTGGACCATGAGAGAAATTATAGTGAGGAAAAATGCTAGGGCAGAGGGAAAACAGAATTTAATACATTTGCCTTCCTAAGCATCATTCTGTATCTTACAAACAACAGAAGTATGGACTGCATATGTAAAAAGCTCTCTGAAGTAATCAACTGAGAGTGAATAAATGCTGTTCTTCTCAAAAGAATCTGATTCGATAGCTATTTAGCACCTAGTAATATCTTCTAATTGAAATAAATCAATTATATAGTATATGTATGGCAATATGACCACAGGGTTTCATCCATTGAACTTAACCTTTGTGTTCTCTCCATAGCTGCAGTAGGGTCTCCCTGGTACTGGGCAAAAGCACCTTCTTTTGCAAATACCTTTCCATTTTTCTCGTTAAACCTGTTGTTCCCTACAGTGGGCCTCAGGCTCATTTAGGAAATTGGTTGGAATTTCTTTCTGTGGTCAGGTTTTTCAACGGTTGCTCTTCTTCAGGATCTAAGCAGCTGGTTTTATGTGTGGTGGGGAAGAGCTAAATACTCATATTCGCAGTTCTTCTGATGGCTCTTGTGATATTAAAGGCATGGCTGTATCTTCTTCACTTAAGGAAGGCGGGCTAAGATAAATCCCTCGCCCCAAAGTCATGTGAATTGACTGGATCACGTCTGCAGAATTGAACGTTAGCTTTTTCTGTTGCAGATTAGTTTTTGAGGGAGGTGGCTCGTGCGGGAGCTAGCAATAAAGCAGTACAATTACAAGATAGTTCTTAAATCTGCTCCTTGACTCTCTTTTTAGGATACTTATCAGGATACTGGTGCCCTAAATCAATATTAAAAACAAATAAATAAACAATGCTGTGTTCCGAGGTACAGCCTGCTCTTTAGTTGAATTGTTAGAATGGCCCTGGTGTGATTTCATGCTGGGTCAACTCATATTTCTCCAAAAAAAGTCCGTTGTGTGCGTTGTTTTGGAGGTTTTGGTGGATGCCATCCTGAATAAGCAGTCTATATGTAGCTACCTTACTCAGAAAGTTAAGAAAATTTTATAGCGTGGATCTGAGCCATCTCACAGAAAATCCTAGGCAAATTTAATTCCCTAGGAGGTAGCATATATACTAACACACAACAGAGTCTGTGGAGGTCTTTCTCCAGCAAAATCTTTGGTCATGTCCAGCTGCTGGTCATTTCCAGATGCTGAGGTGGCACAACCCTTTTTTTTCCTGTGTTTTGTGTTTTGTTTGTGTGAGTGCTCCTCTCAATCATGACAGGCAAAACCACCTATATAAACTGTGTAAGCTAACCTTTCTGATTTTATCAGCATTGAATTAGGGAGCTAACGGGGAGGCAATAAACTGTCCTATAGTGCTGCATGATTTCAAATCAAAGTCATTTTTGCCTAAAACTCTCCTATTTTTTTCCACTCTGCGGTGTCGCTAGGCTATGTGTAGACCAACACAGTAATTGTTTCCATAGTGACAAAGACTACAAAAGACAGAATGAGCTGGAGAATAAGAAAATAATAGCAAGTTGTAAACAAAATAAAAATGAGTGGCAGAGACACAATATCTGATGCTGAAGTCTGAAGGTTGTCTGGCTCCTTTGCAATGACCCAGGCTAATGTGAGGGTGATGCTATGTCTTCATCTCAGATTCACAAAAATATGTCTTCTTAGCAGTCTATATTATCATTGCAGTTGTATTCACTGACTCTGTTCCTTTCCTCTGGCTCTGTTTCTTTATAACTTAAAGACACATACTGGTCAGACCCTCAGTTTTGTGTCATCCCTCCAGTACTGCCCCTTAAAGCAGTACCTCATCCAAAAAGGAGGGATCTGCTGGATGAACTGGTGTTGCCCATTTCAATGTTACCAATTTATGTCAGCTACAACTTATTTAGTCTGATCTTTAACCACATGCACACTCCTGGGTTGACTTTGTTGGTTTTATTTTCTTGACATTAAATACCACAAGAATGTTTATCAAGCAAACCCTGCATTCTGTTTTTGGATGTCCTACTGGCATATATTGTATATTTTATGCTGCATACGCATTTATGCCTTGACTTCCCTACGTGTACAAAGAGAAGTGTCCTGCTTCTCCATTGTATACTGGTTTTGAGAGGAGGATGTTTCAAAATGAACGGTGTTGGCAATCTTTTATCTTGTTCAAGTCTGATTTGCATCAAAAATATATATAGTTAGCTGCAATATGCCTGATGCCTAAATATTGTAATGTTCTGCAGCAGATTTTTTTTTTTTAGTTCTGTGAACTCTCATACTCGTTTTGAAATATTTCAGAAGAAATGCTTAGCATTTTGCCTAAACTTAATGCTAGAAATATCTAAACCGAGAAGCATTCTGGCTACGTAATACATGTCAGAAAGTTACTGCAAATGATTTTTGGCTGTGTGGAGTGCGATACTGTCTAACTGAAGTAGAGGTTCTCTAAAATACAATACATTACACGTTGATGGTCAAATGTGAAGATGGAAATGTTTTCTGTTTGCGACTCAGAACTTCTTGGAGAGTGTTGTGTCCTCACACAATGGGGTGGAAATTCATGTGTCAGAAATCCAGCCACATTTCAGGGGAAACAAACTGGGGAGGGTTTGGCCCACTCTTTCTGGTAATTGCTTCAGCAGTCAACCCATCAGTCAGCCTCAGAGGGTCTGGGAACTCCCACGTTTGGAAAGCTTATTGGACTCTCCAGCTGAGACCTCCCGGGCGCATGCATTAATATCAGGGAGTAAAATATAATTTGTTTTGGCTAAACAGCCTTTAAATCTTTTCTTCCTCCAGATGGAACCATTTGTGTAATTAAGCATTTAGCAATGTTGGCGTAAGTAACCATGTCCCTTTTGGAATATTTTCAAAACAAATACACAGCAAATGTGGATAGGGTGATGCAAAGTCATTGGGTTTTTTTTGGGAAAGGTTGTTTCTTTTCTGGTGGGTTGTTTTTTTGTTTTGTTTTCAGGGTCCACACACCTTTAATGTGTAAAAACATAGCCCTTGGATAGGCACTGGGGTTGATGAAGGACGCTCACATTATCTGTCTTCCATATAGGGAAACTTTAGCAAAGGGGGAGATAATAAAAGAGCCACAGGGTGAGAAAGTTGTATCTAAATTTAATCTGGCCAGTCCAGTTCTGTAGGTGATCCTCCAGCCAAGTCCAGTAGATTGAGTTAGATTTGTTGACTCGTCACTTTAGGTAGGCTATGTACAGGAGTGAAGCACAACTGATAATGGGCTTTTCTCACCCCCGAGGGCTAGCATTTCATGCCATTTGGTATAAATGACAGCAGGAAGTGAGTGGGAGTCCTCCAAGTTATATTACTGTAACAAAATAAGTGCTGTGAAAACTTGAATCCAACTTTATGTTAAAACTTTAGCAAAGTTTGCTACAGATTTGTCAGTATGAAGTTGGAGTCAGATCTGCACAGATAGCAAAGGAAAGAGTTGTCAGATAATAAGTACTTTATGGATTTAATGAACTCTGAACCACAAGTGAAGTTGCTGACACTAGATGTCTAGCGTATCTCAGCCCACACTAGACAGGGCCAGTTATTACCTATGTCTCTTAAAGTAGGGAAATTGTACAATATCAAAGCCTTCTGTGTAATGACTGTTGGCATGTTGCGACTTCCAAATGACTGTTACTGTAATTTAGTTACTAGATTATTGTAAATGTATTCTGAGATGGACTGTCTGGTTAGGATAAAGTTAGTTGTCTTACAGACCTGAATCCACACTTCAAATGTTTTGTAGTCAGGCAGGGAGGGCCAGGAGAAAGGTAGCAGCATAAAGAGCAGGAGGGAGGAATGTTATAACTGAGTTTCACAGGATATTCGGCTTCACATGGTTTTAAAATATTTGAGATGTGTGTCAGGAATGGTGTTCACCATCTCTTAATTGGAAATGTGTAGGATTTATTTGAGGAAAAAAAAATTTGCACTTCGAGTTTTTTGTCGTTTGTCTGAATAGAGTCCAGATTCCTGATGTCCAGTTTGGATTGAAAACCCTGTTTTTTCTTCCCACCACTAATTCTGAGTGTTTTACAAAGCAATGCTTTTTTTTTTTTTGGGGGGGGAGGGGGTAGGGGAGGAGGTTATGTTTGTTTTTGCTTGGCCACTGGTGATGGTTTTTTTCACTTACATTGGAATTGGTTGCCTTGCTGCCTGGAAAGCCTCCATCGGATCTGAAGGCCTCCAGTCTGCCCCTACAGAAATAGGGGGTTCAGGGACTTGTATGAAAGCTGAACCTGCTTAATCTGACTCTATAAACACTCCAACTTCAATGCGTTTGGTATTTTATTCCAGCTTTGAGGGCTGTGGTTTCATCCTGCTTTAACATGAATCAGCTTTGAAGTTACATGAGACTTCAGTCTTTTAGGTTCAAAAAACATTGAATCGATTTTGTTTTGATTTTTTTTGTTGTTGTTTCAGAGTCGTAAGTCTGTATTGAGCCCTAAGTGAATAGAGTGGGGGGAAGGGGAACAATAAAACAGTATTTGCTGTGTGTTTTGACCCAAACTGTGAAATAACTGATCCCAGGAAAATTTGAGTTCAGCTTCTTGGACAAAGATGGTTAGATAAACTGCAGATAGAAAGACAGTCTGTAGAGAGTCTCCAAAACTTTTCAGTCTTATTTTTCATCTTAATTAACTTACTATTAAAGTCTCATGAGTCTCATGATTTTTTTTTTCTCAGGTAAAAAGGGGAAAAGGGTAAATGAGACCAAACCACCGGTTTTAAAATTTGTGGAAAATTATAGAAATTAGTTTAGTTTTGGCCTTTTTTTTTTCCCATTACCCCACAACTGCAATTGTGAAGGTTGTTAATTGTATGGCTCTGTGTCAAGGGCAGGAAGACAGCTGTACACATCCATTCTAGTTACGTTCTCCTCCTGCCCGGGGGCTTTATTTTGCCTGGAGGAGAGCATTGAGGTAAATGTACAGTGTGTCTGACATAAATCGTAGTCTGTTTGACACTGAGTTTGATACCTGTGGTATAAAAGCCATTTGGAGGAAATAATGGCAGTTTCTGCATTTTTGGTTAGTGAAAGTAATTAACTTCATGCTTCTGAACATATCATTAGCTGGATCTCATTTTAAAGGGCTAAATATTGTGAATATTTACAGGGTCTATTTACAGATGAGCCATTAACCTCAGTGCTTGATTCTGCTTTAAAAAAAAATAATAAATCCCATTATGTCCTCCTAGAAAGAAATAAACACGAGTGCACTGCATCTCTGATGCATTATGTAGCATGAGAAGAATTTTTCCTTGACAGTTAAAATCTCCATGCCCTGTCTGAGTGCCTGAGAGGATTGCCTTGCTGTTAGCACACATGAACAGCTACGCCACTGTGGCTCTTGAAAATAAACACATCACTTGATAGAGCAACACAAGGCACAAAAATATTTTTCCTTCCCGGCTGTTCTGAATAGTCTGACATTTTACAAAATTCCTGTTATTCTGGTGTTTTGGTGGATGGCCTGTCTCTGAGATCCCCTCGTCAGGCTAAATCCGTGGGAAAGGTGGTGTTAAAGTGAGGTAAGATGTGCATCACACTGCTTATGAGAAGATCCTGCAGTTAAGTTGGTTACACGTTGTTTTTTTCTGCACGGGGGCATCTATAAAAGAATAAAATTATTTTTTTTCTGTGGTGTTTAATGGGAGTTGCCCAGACACAGAGGTACTGCATCAAGGATCTTGTCCAGCATAGTCTCAGGGGAGGATGCAGTGGGGCAAATCATGTCCTTTCATTTCGGAGTTCTCCCTTCTGCCATCCTCCCAGAATATTTTCCGCACTTGTGTTTGTGACTGCCTGATTTAAAAGACCTCTCTGTAGCATTTTTATCTTGAAAATAAAGGATATCTTATAATTTCCCAAATAATAGCACGCCCAGTGCTCATCCCCCTCGCATTAATGAAGTCTGTGAGTACCTTGGCAGGGCTTCCTGCTTCAATTCCCTGCCTCAGTTCTGCTTCTGGCATAGAGTGATTCTGTGTGGAAGAGCTGCACCAAGAGAGCTTTCAATGCTGCCCTGCTTCCCTTGCTTTATTTTCCTCCTGGATTCAGGTCAGTGCTACAACTCTGTCCTTAAACTTGTTTTACCCCCACGTGTGTTTCATAACCAGACTACAAAACCTTATGATTCTTTCTTGACTGTTTTTTTTTCTTGAATTAATTTTTACTTGGAAGTCAATAAAAGGAGTTTGACAGTTGAAGCTACTTCTTAAATGCCCTTGTATCACACTAACCAGCTGACATTTGTTTTGAAATCTGTGGTGATTTTATTGCATGTATTTCCTTCCAAGAAGATCATATTATCACGCTCAAATTGTGCCATCAGATTTTTTCTTTTCCAATTTCTAGAATTGGGTATGGCTGGGAGATGAATGCGGAGGAAGGGGATTACACGAATGTCTTGAACACAAATCCTCAGACAGTGTTCAGGGAGGAGAAAGATTGATTGTTGCTTTCGTGAGGTTTGGTCCTAAATCTTGGTTGCTTTTAGAGCTGCCTTTTTCAAAACTCTCAACCAAGCCAGGAGGCAAACCTTGAGTTTTGTTCTGAAATAATTTCTGTCATGGTATCTGGGTTATACTCCTTGGAAGAAATTTTTCTTTCTCAGTTCAACTCTCTGTCGTTGGTTATGTTTTCTGTTGCTCTTTTTGTGAGGCTCCTCAGTCTTTTATGTGCCCTTTAATGATTGTGTATGGCATTCTTCTATTTGGGAAGCCTGAAATGTCCAGGTTGATGTAGGATTTGTTATCCACAGTTTGTCTATGGAACGGAACTGTGAGAGCAAAAAGCAGAGAATTAAACAATGATTCTGTGACCTTCCCTCTTTCTCTTTGGTCATTTACTTTCTGAAATGACAAGCAATTTGGGGGCAAAATGTGCAGCATGTTCGGGTGGAAGGTCTGGGTTTAAGTCAAAGGCTTGTAATATTTATAGCAACAAATAAATAAATTTAAAAAGAAGAGCTTGGACCTCAGGAGCGTCTTGTGTCTCGGGCAGTAACCTCACACACGCTTCTCCTGTCTTGTAGAAAATAAGATACTAGAGTGACTCAAGTGTTCTACCTTGATCCAGATACCTGTGTAAGCTGTATTCCGTAGGGAATGTGAGAATGCTGGACCAAAACCACCAAAGGTTCTGTAGTTTTTCAGACCCATTTTGACGTTAGGTACTTCTTGTTTGGCTGCTTTGGAAGCTGGATGAACACGTGTCAGTAAAATTGTGCCTTCTGGTCAGTATTTGTAAAACTCGGTCACCAATTAAAAACTTCTACGTTTGTACTTGCATGTTGCTTACATAGAGAGCCTACTACATAAAGATGCTGATAATTGTCTTTCTCCTATTTACTACTCCAGCCTATTGGGTTCTTAAAGCTGAGTTGTTAAACTTCAAGAAAAAACAGTTTGTGAGCTACCAGCAAGGCTGTACATCAGCTCCCGCCCCTTCAAGTCTATCGTCATGTTCTCAGTGGCTCTTAGGAGTAGAATTGCCTTTATGGACTTGTCTGAGATTCAAGTTGTGAGGCTACAAATGTTGCCATTCGGGTGGCCATAGGATTGCCTGTGGATGCCTTCTTCCTCTTTGCAGGGATTCAGTTTACTTCAGTGCTATATAACCTGGTGGAGGCTATTGCATGGGGGAAGGGAACAGCCCTATCCAAGCCAAAGCCGTCAATTGCCTCCTCTCTGGGGAGCTATCTAAAGACAGCAATGAGCATTATTCTCCTGCTCTAATTCCTTTCTACTTTATTTCACTTCCTTCCCTCTCATTCCCACAAAATATCGTGGAGAGACAATGCTACAGCTGTTGAGTACTTTTTGCTCATGTTAATGGCACTGCTCCTTCCTCAGGTGACTGTGTATTAGAGTCATTAATCTAATGTCATGGCCTATGAGTGTGCGGTCTCTGTTCATTGCCAGGAAGCAGTATTTGCCAGCAAGCTAGCAGTAGTACACCCTGGAGAGAAATTTTTCTTAAAAGTGGAAAAAGCCATTCTCCCCTCACATGCATGGTAAGAATTGCTGGAGTGCACACGTGCAATTGTATATAGCCTTTCCTTCCAGCAGCCGTCCCATTTGTAATCCTCTTTTGGCTATAATGCTACAGTAGCTTGGATTGCAATGTGCCATTTTTAGTACTTCTCACGTAGCAGCAGACAGTGAGGCTTTTACATTACAAAATAGCCACCACTACAGCTGTGGCTTAGATGACAGCAAGGTACTGTCTGTAATGTATGATCCTGCGCAATGTCTAGTAGCCAGAATAAAAATCAATCTGCCTTCTCAAAAGACTAAATGCAACTGAATGTGCTTGGTGAAATGGGCTATGACAAGCAAAGTGTGCAGCAGAAACCAGGAGAAGAGAAAATACATTTGCTTTCCGGCAGACCTAATTACCTGGGTTACAGATTACTGCTAGGTTTTAGAGGATAACGTCACAACTGGAGCTGAGGTGGTACCACAAAATGGGGTGCCTCAAAGAGATGTCTCTCTTTGAGAGTTACTCTCCAGGTAGCTCTATCAGCTTTATGCCAGGACAGATAAGCACCACATTACACGGTCCCCTATTCAGTCCTTGGACAGTGTGCTCTTTATTTTGCATTCACTGTTAGTAGTGGCTTGAGTGAACAATTTTTTTTTTTTTTTTTAATGTATATTTTGGGAATGACAGTTTGCACAAGTACGTGGTTTTGGTTATCAGAGTTTGTGTAAGTGTAAACTCCTCCTTAAGGATTACTTGCTTTATTCCTGTTCAGTGTTAGCCCTCAGTTAGAGGCTAAAACAATGCTCGTTCTTATTTAAACAAAATCGTGAAATCCTTAGGGCCCAGCAATTCTTGAGCCATTTAAATAGCAGAGATTCTGCCTGAATGAAAGCAGATCAATACAGGTGAAGCTCCTAAACCCAAAATTTTTAGTCAAGAACATTATATAATCAAATAAGGTTTATTGGTCCAGACTGAGAGGAGGATTACTGTCTACTATTACGATGATGGAGGATTGCATGCACATCTAGAGGGAGGCCTTGAGTTAGAAATACGATGAAAATTTCACTTAGAAATGCGATGGCTCGGGTTTTCTTCTCGTGAAGATTCTGAATCTCAGAACATACAGCTGTTCGAAAACCAACGTACTGCCCTCCCTTCAGGCTACCCTCCAAATCAAATTTGCTCAAAGACTACCCATGTCTTCTTGTAGCTTTGCACGACTCCTAAGCATCCTTTGTTCGACTTGGCAGCAGTTGCTGGAAGTGGTGAAGAGGAGCTCAGCTGGGTTAGTGCCAACCTGCTGCTGCAGGCTCTTCGTTAACGTACACAAACCAAGGAAAAGGCTGCTAAGATGTGAACAAACTCATTTGACTACTTGCAGAGAAACTGCAGTGGGAGCTCAGGGAGGAAGGCTTGGTTTGGTGGTGGTTGGGGGTTTATTGCAGAAGCACAGTAGGAAATAGGTTCTGAGAGAAGGGGAAAATTTGGAGGTGGCACAAGTTGAACAGCCTGAATTGAGGTGAAGCTCGTCACTGTAGAGAGTGACGAAGATTCCCAGTAAACTTAAAAAGTCTAGCAGTTGCTCAGAGGAGACAGTGTGTATGCACTTGGTGATATGCCAGGTATTTATTATTTTTAAAAATGTATATGCTTCTTTATGTAGTGGGACACAGAATTAATTGCCTAATTTAGAGAATGATTTTCTGGAACCCAGACTGAAATTTTCGTTTTATTGAGTTCAGTTGTGCTAAGCTCCCAAGTCCTGGAAGATCTTTGTTATCTGTTGAATGGGATCTTGGATACAGGGTGGACACTGAGGACAAGATAAATTTAAATTGGAGATTAGTGTAGATTTCTGTAAGACGGAAGTCTGGAGCGTTGCACAGCTGCTGCTACAGACAGCTGCAGTGGACCTCGTAGAGAAAAATCCATTCTCTGGCATCAAATTCCAGTGGGACCTAATCGAAATCCCATTGCAGTCAACGTAGGCTTTGTTATCAATTTTAATGCACTTTGGATCAAGCTTATAATTCCTTGATATACCTCAAAAGAGAACTCCTAGTAGCTTTAAGTTGTGCTAAACTCAGAGTTTGCATTTGGTACTGGGTGGTAACTGTTTGCCAGTATTGCTTTTTTTCATATGGAAATAGGTCTCGTTTGTAAGAGGTTCATCTCTGGAAGCTTTAGCCAGCTGTCTTCAAATGTAGGCAATTCTTCCAAACTTTTCTGCATGTGTAGCTGGAGAATATGAATCTGGAGAGTGAGAAAGGGACATCTTCAAATTTATTTACTCACTGTTATAAGGCCATAGAATTCTGATTCACAGACCAGCTTCATGCATTAGTACACCTTCTGCCACCATATTAATGCACTCTGTGGAATTTCTTTTGTTTACTTCTTTTTTTGTGTGTTGGTGTTTTGCATTTTTTTGTTGTTGTTGCACTTGGAGGATCAAGGGAATATACAATAAAAAAAAAATACTATGAGAGACGAAAGAAAAGAAAGCAAAAATTGAGAGGATATCCAAAGTTAAATTACAGTTTTAATACCTCTAAAGTGTACTAAATGAAAGCTGGTTTGTGCCAGTGAATTTCAGTGAGAGAATTAACCAGAGGAGAAATTTGAGCCTGATTTTGTGGGGGCTGTTGCCTCTCGCTTTGCTCAACAAAAGTCAAACAAAATCACAAACACCACAATTTCTCCTTGATGTAGTAGATGGGTAAGTTTTAACTATTCTTCCCACAGATTTCTATACTTGATAACAATTACCATATGAGAATATGCCATATAAATGTATTTCACAATTGTTATTAACAACTGCTGCAATAATTTTAAGGCTATTGTAATTATATTGCTACTAGCAACAGGAACTTCACTCATGATACATCTCTAATAGATCATGAATGACTTGGCTGGTGTATTAGTAGGCTGGAGCTGATCAACTGCTTGTATTTGCTTGCATCGTGCTCATCAAATGCCGTATCTCTTAGAAGGTGGAGATGCCACAGCTGTTTACACAAACAAAAGAAATCACTTACTAATAAGCTGCAGATATTATTGCCAGGGCTTCTGGGGACAAACCAGGCAGTCAGAAGTGTTTTGCCCTCTGAGCTCTTCCCCGGTGATACAGGGCTGACCTGGCCAGGGCTATTCTTGAACCACGCAGGGAAACCAGATGTTCTGTGACTCAAACACAAGCCATAACACTTACCTCTTTCTGCATTGACTAGAAATTTCTGCCGAGGCTGTGTGCAGAGTTCGCCTGCACCAGCAGATGGGGCGGTTACAGTGCGTTATCAGTCTGCCCTACAGTATCTCCTTATTCACGGAGTCTGTGTTCCCCTCCAGAGCTCTGAAGCTTATTTTTCATTAGGAATCAGCTTTTGGATGATTAAGGGATTAGAGCACCTCCCTGATGAGGAAAGGCTGAGAGAGCTGGGACTCTTTAGCCTGGAGAAGAGAAGGCTGAGGGGGAGACCTTATTAATAAGTATCTGAAGGGTGGGTTGAAGGAGGATGGAGCCAGACCCTTCTCAGTGGTTCCCAGGGACAGGACGAGGGGCAACAGGCACAAGCTGGAACACAAGAAGGTCCATTCAAAGATGAGGAAAAACTTCTTTAAGGGTGAGGGTGTCAGAGCCCTGGCAGAGGCTGCCCAGGGAGGGTGTGGAGTCCCCTTCTCTGGAGACCTTCAAGCCCCGCCTGGATGTAGCCCTGAGTGATGTGCTCTGGGCAACCCTGCTTTAGCAGGGGAGTGGGACTGGATGAGCTCTAGAGGTCCCTGCCAACTCCCACAATTCCCTGATTCCATGATTTTGTGGTTAATGGTATATTATTGGCTATTGCCTGGCTTAATTGAGCAATCACTGCTGATGAATCTTTGAGGTACTGTTTTTCAGGGCAGTGTCCCAAGGGCTTCATCCTAACAGTGTTTTTTGAAACCATGCAAAGAAGAGACCCATAGCAATAGCACTGAAAAAAATACTTCATTTCTGTTTAGTGAGCCAGGTAATGTTCATAACAAGCTCCCCACCATTATTCCTGTTTACAAGCCTGATCATACCAGATTTAAAACTGCCATAGTTTTTGTGTGAGATTTCAGTGAGAAGGCACAGATTCTAGCTAAACTGGAGTGATAATATAATTTATATGCAAAGTAGTGCAGTCTTTTTTTATTTGGCTTTGCAAAAAAAGATGTTCTCTACGCACACACACACACACAGAGTCTTTTTTCTCCCAGTCAGGTGATAAATGAAGGATCTGGTTTTTTGTACCCTTAAGAAATCACGTATGTCAATCTGTTGATGCAACTACACATTGTATTCTAAGTATCATTTATTGTGACAGAAGGAAGTCAGCAGAACCCACATAGACTGGTTTTCTAAGGTTAGTTATGACTTCTCTTTGGAAAAGGGTATTTTCTCAAAGTTCAAACCTCTTGTAGGAAGGAATGTGGTTTCACTTTTGCACTTCTTTTATGAGAGGAGGGGAAAGTTTCTTAGACAAGATGATACTTCCATTGTGAAGGTCAGTAGCCAGAGCAGTGACCTGGGAATACAGGAAATTTCAGTTCAAGTTCATTCTGCTTGATTGAGGCCTTGAACTTGAAAGTCCAGGATCTCTCATGGCAGGGGTTCTGCCATGGGCCCATAAGGTTTATTCAGTTTATCAACATGCAAGTGAGCAAGAAGGGTTCTGGCACGTTCTTCATATAAGCTTGCTCTGTCATTTATCTTCCCTCAAATGTCCCATACCTGAAGACTTGCAAATTAGTTATTAGGAGAAAAATGCAAAAGCTGTGGTTCAATTCCCTCAGTTTCATCATGTGGCAGTTTTCTATTAAGGTTTCTCGGCTGAGCTCTTTCTTTCATTTAATGTTCCTGACAAGATCTCCTAAAATATACTTAGCCTTTCACTGTAAGAGTGGGATAAGGATACAAGACAGGGGAGTTTAGTCCAACTGTTCGGCTGGACACATAGAAAATAATAGGATTGTGAAGTACTTAAAGAATAACTGCAGAAAGTGAAGAATAACCATTTTGAGAGCATTTCTGCGTTGAGGGATGTGACAGCTTCTGTCTCCTTCAGTGCAATGGGAGCTACAGCTGGTCAATACAAATAGAAAAGAAACTCAAAGTAATTTAAATATGACCCAAAGAAAGCACAAATAAAAATCGCATCCACTTTGGAGGAGAAATGAATTCTGTAATTCTGTTTAGCTTTTGAATCTGCAGTCTCTGTTTCATACATGGGGAAGTGTTTTTATATCTTCCAGCTTTTCTAAGTTTTAAAATATAAGAAAAGCATTGTTTGTAGCACTTGTTTCTCCTGCGTCTCTAGAGCATGACAGCCTCAGCAAAGTTCCATTTGTATAATCCTGTATGGAATAATTAGTTTATTTTAACTTTTGATCAGAGAAGGGCAATATATGACCCCACCAAGAATATCAGAATACATTTAAAAAAACACGTCATTTGTTGATGATGGTCTGCAAAGACTAGAGAATACTTTGGGTTTATGACATGATCAAAATTAAGACTGTGTTACAGACACAAATCTAAAACATATAAAAAAACCCGTCTTGCTAAGGCCTCGGGTGGTCATAGTCTAGGATTAATGTTCTCTACGCAAACAGTACAAAAATCTATTTAGAAACATGGTACAGCTTAAACCACTAAACACCTTTGAAGCTGTGCTGTATGGTGGGGATAGAGAACTGGGAATCAATTTACCATACAAAGCGGTTTTTCACCGTTCATTTCATTTGGTAGCTCTGAAAGGCAAACAGTTGTCATAGAAACAGTAAAATAAGGAATCCATTTGTTGGGACTGGATGATGTGCTTCCGTTGGAAAACGCAGATAGATTTTTGTCATGTGTGTATCCTGCCAGAACTTTTAGTTTGGAATAATATGCTTCTGGTTGTGTTTGTTTCATTTAAATGGCTAATCCTTTCCATGCCAGTTGGACTTTCACAGCGTGCTGTTCTAGTTCCTGTGATTGCATATTGCGACTTGTAATCTTAGACATTTCAGACCGTATCTTCCACCCCACGTACCCACAGAGGAGGTTTGGAAAATTTGGCTGAAACAAACACATTAAGGACCTCTGAGGCTTCATTTTCCTACTTTGTTCTCATCTCCTTTATTCGAGCCATTGTGCAGATGGAAGGCACGGACTGCAATCAGGCTGTGCAAACTTTTAAGCTTGAAGTCCTCTGCTTCTTTATAGGGGTAATAGTTGCATAAACTGCAGTTTCAAGCATCGCGGTCTTTGGCCCTGTCTCCTCTACGATGAAATAAATGGCTTAGGGATGCATGAGAAGGACACAGAAGTGTAAATCGCATCACTTACTCTTAACACAAGTTAGGAGTGAGCCTGAAAGCTGGATTTAGAAGTGAAATAANGGAGAAGAGCTAAAGGTACATACTCACTGCAATAATAGCAGTAGTATATACACCTACAAGCTTTCATTAAACCAGCTCGGTTTCCAGTACCGGTGTCATGGTTGGAGACCAGTGAAGCCTGATTTACTTTGCCTTTTTGATGAGTTCTGTGCTTTCTGTGTCAGACTCGTACTGGTACTCAGGCCAGCTAGTATAAAGCAAATCACAAGATGCCCTGAAGAAGCCACTTTGGGCCCCTCAGAACACCTCAAACTATATTTGACCCAGCACATGCTGCGGCTATGCATTGACTATCAAAACAAATCCCATCATGAAATATTTTAGTACTTTCCGGGAAAAGATTAACATGACAGAGGCACCCTGAAAAGCTTGGAACACCATAAATGGTCATTTTAAAAAGGGACCTATAGTTCTAGAAATAGGGCTGAGCTGGGATGAAATGCATATAAGTCTGGCTCTCTTTTTCTTGGATGTGAGAAAACCTTACCTGACTGAAGCAGTGGTTTTGAATTGGTGAATTTAGGGACACTTATAAGCCATTGAAGCTAAAACGTTTGACAGAAGTCTTGAAGAGAAAAGAATTTCTGACCAAAAATAAGTCAATCAGGTTTTTACCACTGATTTTAAGGACTCAAAATTTCACACTAAAATGCTTCTCAAACTATGGGAGTTTCATTTGGAAAAAAAACACCCCAAAACCGTAACATAAGTCTGTCATTTGAAAAGTAAAATATTTTAACTTCCTGCCAAGTTCTATTTTTGACAGTCTTGCAGCATTATATAGATGTTATATATACAAGAAAAGATAAGTAAATTTAGTAAGTCTGCTTAAAGAACTATAATTCCTTGATATGTAGAGTAATAATAAAACCTTGAGAGAGTTTCATATTACTACTTTATTCCCAGTGACTAACATAAAGGAAATTATTACCATCCCTTTAACTTCACGTAGAGAACCTCAGGAAAAAATATTCATTCATCCAGCTTTACAAATGTAGGTGTCGTGAAATGTATCTCTATTGTGTCTTGAAGCAAATATTTGCATCATGTTTTCTTTTGTTTTCCTAGAGCTCTCTATTTCATAGGCAAGTTAGAGAGATGTGACTTCTTCACTTCAGAGTGGAATGGGAAAACAGGCACTTAGAGAAGAATGGGTGGGTTTGAAGTGGATAAACCAAAAAAAAAATTTTTTTGTGTTTTTCCCCATTATCCAACTGCATATCTTCTCAAGTTTTAATATGTTCAAAATGTGGTTTTTTCCCCTCTGCTGTTGGTCTCTGCATGGCTGTGGTTCTTGATACGGCCTGGCCAAGACTAGAGGCAGGACTAACATGATATTTTAAGAACCATTCTCCTGAGACTTCTTCCACAAGCAGAACCACAATATTCTCAAAGACTTCATAATTTAATTCCAGAATTTTAGATTAAGAAAACTGGAATACAAGTTGGAGAGCCCTCTGTATTTCAAGGGGTTTCTTTTTAATATTTAAAACTCTAAATCATCTAGAGTTCACCACTTATTGGTGTACCAATACGCTTTCATGAGAGCTATCCTGAACAGCGAAAATATTCTCTGTTACTAGGTGAACAATGCAAATTGTAATGTTTCCTTTGAAAATAGCTTGTTTCAGGGATACCTAAGGATTATAAATATATGAATACGTGTAAAATCTGGAGAATAAAAATAGCTCTGTTATCTACTATACTAACAACAGAGATCAGGCAGGCAGAGATGGGTAGAGGGGAGAGTGAAACCATATCACTCCAGGTAGGCATCTGGCCTTTGGTATATTACTAATAACTCTTCTACATCCATCTTCTGGGACAACATAGAGACAAAATACATGCTTCCATTCTGCATTTAATGTTTTTAATGAGTGCCTCTGTCCGGAGGGGTTTTTTGTGTTTCGGTGGTTTTTTTCACATCTAACAACTCCAAATACTATTTGAATTTGGAAAATGCTTAGGGGAAAGTCAGTTGACAAATTTTGATCAAGAAACCACTTGCATAACGAAGGAAACAATGGAGCAACTGAAGGGAGGCAACACCATCTGGAGAAAAAGATTGATAGCTTATTGAGAAGCCAAGGGTCTGTGAAAAAGAGATGTCTCTGGGCTACGTAATTAACTTGGTATTTTATTTCTTTATGGTGTGTGGGTTGTGGGTTATTTCAGAAACCAATGGAACTCGTGCGTTACTCTTGAAGGCTGGGAAGAGAGATGCACATAGCTTCAAACAAAGCCAGGCCATTAAATTTATTTCCATTTCCTGGAAACAACTGTCTTGATTTGAATTTCCTGGAAATAGTCTCAACTGAAATAAATCACTTTGTTTAAAGTTTTCATCATCTGCATAATTTGACATCTCTCCTGAGTTTGCTGGTGCCAAACAATCCCATCATTTGGCAAATGTCACAGCTGCTCTTTGTATTTGTCATAGCCTAGTGGCCTGTAACAGTATGAGGAGACCAAAAAGTGACAATTAGGTTATTACAAAGCATTTAGTTCTTGAATATAAGTGTAGGGGTTTAACCTGGCAGGCAGCTAAACATCACACAGACGTTTACTCATTCCCCCCTGCAGTGGGATGGGGGAGAGGATGAGAAAAAAAGGTAAAACTTGTGGGCTGAGATAAAGACAGTTTAATAGGACAGAAAAGGTAGGGAAAATAATAATGATAATAATAATGGTAAAAGAACATGCAAAACAAATGATCCCACCCTCCACTCCCCTAGATTTTTTTTTTCAGAATGACATCTTATGGTATGGAATACCCCTTTGGTGGGTTGGGGTCACCTGTCCTGGCTGTTTCCCCTCCCAGCTTCTTGTGCCTCCCCAGCATCCTTGCTGGCAGGGTAGTATGAGAAGCTGAAAAGTCCTTGAGAGTGTAAACATTGCCCAGCAACAACTAAAACACCAGTGTGTTATCAACATTATTCTCATCCTAAACCTAAAACATAGCACTATACCAACTAATAGGAAGAAAATTAGTTCTGTCCCTGCTGAAGTCAGGAAAGCAAGTCAAGATTACTATTTTTTGTATCTCTATTCAAGTCTTTTTCTCATGTTGATCATCACTTTACCAGGATGCATTTTGCTCCATGAAACATCTCCAGGACATAAGAACTTTGCTTCAGTAGTTACGGGGCAATTACAGGAGTTGATGCCACCCAATTATCATTCTGATGTTTCTTTCTCCTTTTCGGTAAGCTAAAACAGATATTTGCAAGAATAAAATGTGTGAGTGAGAGCTAATTTTCATTGAAAGTAATCCAGTTTCCATGAGCCCAATAAGGATGTTTTTATGAAATAATGGGTTGGCTTTCTAAGTATTTTCTCTACTATTTTTCTGAACTGTGTGTTAGAACCATTTTTTTTTCTTTCACGTCTTGATTTCTCACACTGACTTTTTGCTTTCTGAGATCTGAAATCCTGGATTTGTAACACCAACTGTATCTCCCATGGTAAGAGATAAATGAAACCCATGTTCTGTGGCTGTAGTACTGGTCTCTATGCAAGTATATATATTTCTTATATAGAGGTATTAGAAGTATAGTATATAGAAGTAAAGGTGCTGCTTTGATTTTGACAAAGCTGAATCAGGGAATATCTTATACTGAAGCACTTTCCTCAGCTTTTTATCAGTCTTGCAGTCTTTAAGCTACGTATAAAGGTGGTGCAAAAGGGTATTGGAAGATTGAGGGAAATAGGAAAATAATGTGTTCTGCAATTGAAAGGATTTAGCTGTATAAAAATGTGGGAGAATCTGCACTAGGTAACAATTGTTGTGTACATTTCTGGGTATGAGAACATAGATTAAACTGTTTTTGAGAGAAAAGCTTCTCACATAAATGGGATCACCAGAGTTACAAGCCTGTATAATAGTAGAAATCAGAAGCTTCAGTTGAGTTTAATGAAGAGGACTTAATTCCCAGTTTTTGTGCTGGGTGTGAAATTGCTGTGCTGCTCTAGCATAGAGCTGGTGTATGAGAGTGGTGAGTAAGGCTGATAGATTTTACTTAAGTTCAATATGTTGCCGCATGAGAAATAGATCTAACATAAGCCATCAGAAATAAAACGTCTCAGATATCCCTGGTGTTGTTGAAGGCAGCAGTTCCTTACTAGAAAACATGCATTTATTTCCTTCCCAAACAAATACAAACTCTTGAAAGGGCAGGTGCATTTAACGGTAGCTCGTTCTGGGGAGGTGTTTCCTTCAGGTAAAGCCCAGTTTCACTAGGTACCCTGGGTATTCACATGCTTGTTAACAGCATCTCATCTGCATGAACTGTCATCTGATCAGCAGGATGCCCATGAGCCAGCAATGTGCCCTGGTGGCCAAGAAGGCCAATGGCATCTTAGGGTACATCAAGAAGAGTGTGGCCAGCAGGCCCAGGAAGGTTATCCTGCCCCTCTACTCTGCATGGGTGAAGCCCCATCTGGAGCACTGGGTCCAGTTCTGGGCTCCTCAGCTTAAGAAGGACAGGGAGCTGCTGGAGAGGGTACATCAGAGGGCTACAAAGATGATGAGGGGCCTGGAGCATCTCTCTGATGAGGAAAGGCTGAGGGACTTGCATCTTTTTAGTCTGAAGAAGAGAAGGCTGAGGGGGGATTGGATCAACACCTAGAAATACTTCCAAGGGTGGGTGTCAGGAGGATGGGGCCGGTCTTTTTCCAGTGGTGCCCAGTGACAGGACAAGAGGGAACAGGCACAAACTTGTACATAAGAAGTTCCATCTCAACATGAGGAGGGAGTTGTTTTCTTTGAGGGTGGCAGAGCCCTGGCAGAGTCTGCCCAGGGAGTTGGTGGAGTCTCCTTCTCTGGAGACATTCCAAAACCACCTGGACACATTCCTGTGGGACCTGCTCTGAGTTGACCTGCTCAGGCAAGGAGGTTTGGAGTAGATGATCTCCAGAGCTCTTATCCAACTCCACATAATTCTGTGATCGCAGGCAATGTAATATTCCCCTGCACAAGCAAAGGCAACTGTTGTGGTATGGACCTAGACTTCAGCTGTAACAGTTAACACATACAAGCTGTATCTCTCCCCAGCCTGGAAACACTCTCCCATTATCAACCCCTTCTTAAAAACCATCTGATACTAATCATCCCCCACCAATGTACCCAACTTACGCAAAAACAGCAAGGGGGAAAACCCCCATAAAATCTATGCTATCTTCTCTTTTTGAAAAGCAGGTATACTGACAGCTTCCTAGTGATGGTAATCAGGGAGCTGCAGTCTGATGGAGAAAGATGGTAATAGCTCTGAATTGGGCCTTGCCAAAAAGAGAAAATGGTCTCTGAGTGTGCAGTAAACAGCTGATGGAGTAACTCTAACTTCAGAGCAAAGCTAAAGGAAGTAATATCCAAACGTACAGGGAGAGAAAAGTGTCCATTTACCTGCATACATGGTTTGGGTGCTTTTTGTTTTTTTTCTTCTTCACTTTTTCATAGCTCATATTTCTACCTAATTAACTTGGGTATTGAAATAGCAAAATAGAGAAATGTTGTGGGAGTTTATTTTCGTCTGTTTCAGCATAACGACTTCAAATTATCCCCAAGCAAAAGTGAAAGTTGAAAGGGGCTTGGTGGGTGGGTGTATGTAAATGAGGACAGAGAAAAAACAAATTAAGGTGTGACAAATTAGATAATAGAGCATAGCTGGTGGTGGCCTTGATGGAGGCTCTTCATCTGAGCCTTTCTTTTCTTCTTCTCACCAGCACGTCTTGACCCTTTCCATGATGGAATCTGCCAGCCCAAGGGTATCTCTGTTAATACAGAGATATAAAAGCTGTATTACCTGCTTGCTCACCAAGTGTCTTTGTTACATGGTTGAAAATGGTCGGTGGCTGTCCTTGAAAATATAAGTGCTTTTTGTTTTGGGGAAAAAAAAAAAAGTCTTTCTGCATAGGTTTTACTTCAAGTTCTACAAAGTAGGGAATAGATGGTGCTTGTCCTAAATACTGTAATATTCAATAGTAACAAACAGATATCCATCTCTTTCTTTCCTTTCTTGTTCCTCTGTACTCCTCCCCACATGTACTGGAAGTAGAGTGACAAAAGGTCCTCATGCCGACTGTGCAAGGTAAAGGGCATGTGGCAGGGTTTCAGTACTCACTCCCTACCTGCTCCCACCCTGCACACCACACACCAATGCTCATGCTTGTTTGCGTGCCCACAAGCCTGTTACAATCTCGTTCTGACTGAAAATTACTTTTATTTTTCACATATGCCTTCAGAAGGTTTTGGAAAGGCCCCATTACCTTGTAATTTGCCCGATGGCTAATTTTTGGCTCTGTTAAGACTGTAGATCACGAAGGTGCTGGATATCAGATCTTGTGTTAATTATTTGCGTGATTGTGGGGCAAAACGTGATAGGTCTTCATATTTGAAACCGTTTCAGCCCTTCTGCTGTAAAGGAACACTGATTTCCCATTAGAGGAAAGCATGCAGAAAGATGTCATCACACATCCAGTGATTCAAAGATGCATTGCACGCGGGGTTGCTAGCAATGGAAATGTTAACTCCCCTAAAACCTAAAGAAGAGCCACTTTAAATGCTCAGGTTGTTTCCCTATAAAATTGATTCATAAAAATGTTCATACAGGCTAGACTTGGAGGCAGCCAACACCTCTGAAAGGTAAGTGCAACAAAAATAGCTGGCTCAATTATGAGAATTGCTCTGTGTTTTTCTTCTGAGAAGTCTGACAATTACATCCGGTGGCTATTTTTAGGCAGATAATGAAATGTAACACTGGGTTAATGAAAGCAGGCTGCACAAGCAGAACGCTCTGGAATATTCACCCAACATGCACGTGGTAGGCTGTAAGTGTGAGCGAAACACATGCCATCCACCTGCCCCGTACCTACGCCTTAGATTTTTGCCTGAGAAGAAAAGCTGACTCTATTGTCAAAACAGCGTAATTGGAAGCAATTTTTCTCTTAATCCACACCTCACCTCTTAAATTCCTTGAGTTTATTTTAGAGGCAAGAGAGCGCTAACTCCACCATGTGAACACGAACGGTGTCAAGCTGTAAGAAGGGAGGAATTTGACGTATGTACTGGTATTCACAGGGCTCTTCTGCAAACGGGCTATGTGTTTATTATGCAGTGAAATTCCCGAAAAGCTTTAGAAACATGCTCTGAATTTTGCAGCTCCATCGAGCGCATTCTAGTAGGCTACGCAAAGCTTTTAAGGTTTCTCTGAAAGTCTTGTGAGTTGCAGTACCATTGGCATTGCTGTTTTGGGCAAATAAGAGTTGAAAGGAACATTTGTGGTCTTAATACTTATGGTTGCCAAAGTCTCAGTTTCAGATATTAGGGAAAACGTGTAGATGCTTCCAGATCTAAATGGCTGCTGCTTTCAAGTGTTTGCAGATTTTGCTAGGGCAGTCAAAAGGGAGCAAAGTGAGCCCCAAAATATCAAAATATGTAGTTAATACTAGAGGCTGCATGCTGAATTAGAGAACATAGTGTTTATTAGAGCTTGGAGTGATCTGTACAAGAGGGGACTTGCAGGGTTGTTGACATTTGATCAGTTGCTATTTAACATGGTGATCTGGATGTAGCCTTTGTTTTAGAAACCCCTAAAAGTCCTGATTGCTCGAGGCTCAAAGATTCCATGAGGGAGAGAAGTGATCTATACCCGCCCTATTTCTTTCTGTCCTCCCTGAGTATCCTTCCTCCTGGCCGTGGCCGGGGACTTCCTTCCCAGCCTAAATTGGGATGTTATGATTTCTGGGTGACGAGAAAAAAGCCAAGTGGGGATTCTCTCAGTCGCTGAGATTATGGTGAAGCACTGAATTTGATGAGACAGTTTATATGCTTGAAGAAAAGCAGGTACTGAGGACCTTGCTGAACTTGACTGTGGCACAGCAAGCAGCTGTCGGGTTAGGGAAGGATTTTGAGTGAGTGGGAGAAGAGAGCTTTCTGTGCAGCTCCCCCATCTCTCAAAGCCTAATATGGACAAATTAGAGACTCTGGAGAAAACAGAAGATCTTTTATATGAAATATTTTTTTTCTCCTAGAATGAAGAGATTAAGGGTTGATTAATTCACGGTGATTGTCAGCTTAATGAAGACTATAAAGATCATAGGGAAAAATTGAGTTCTTCCTGACTTACAGGGTCTGATTAGAGCAGTCATCTGGAAAGCATAAGCTATGATGATACTTCTCTATTTCCAAGAATAGATTAATAACTAAATTGATTTTTCTGTTATAGCCTTTTAAAACAGCTACACTTTGTCTCCAGTTATTACACTCTAGGTATTGTGTATGTGTATTTTCAAAGGCTGCTGCTTAGTCTGAAGATCAGCATGGACTTCTTTCCAATTGAACATGGTACCTATTAGCCACTGGGTAAAGGATACATCAAGAGGTGGCTGCATCCTCTCAGTCACATGGGATAGGAGCAGGGGAAGTAAGAAGGGGTATTTAGAGGGTTAATTTCCTGTCCTAGGGGTGAGCCAGAGCTCCTTATCCCTACCAAGGTCTCCTGTCTCCCACAGGAGGAACCACCACCCAGTATTCTCCATTATTTCATTTGGCTTCTGGTGGTCTCCTGCCTCAGGCAACTGATAAAATTTGTCTGTGCCCGAGAGACATGTGTAGAGCAGATGTAGGATGGTGACATTCCCTGCCTCCTGCACCCACCCCATTTTTTCCCTGGAGATATAATTTTCTTCTAAATCTGCGTTATAACATTAGAGCTTTGTTTGTGCGTTGCCTCTGAGCCCAGATGAAAGTTATTGATGATTTCTGCTTTCAACCTTCTTGTGACTGTGTTTTAGTGATAGCAACAGACAGAAGCAAGCCAAAAATACCCTTGCTGATTCTGTTGTTCAGTGCAGACCCACATCTAGCCTATCCGTGTATTTGCCATAATTAAAAGGTTATGTAGCTAATAGTCGTTACCTAAGATATATAATACGTATGCTACTCGAGCTTGAAGTTTAGTTTTGATTAAACAGGCAACTTCTAGGGCTATTTCTGATTGTTGTAATTGACAGAAATGATCTTGTCTTTATCTACTTGTTCCCCAGCGCTTTTGAAATTTGTTAGAAATTCTGTATCTTTCCATCTACGACCTGATTTAGCTGCCAGTGAAGTTGGCAGGAGTTTTTCCACTGGCTTCATCCAAAAAACCAGATCAGGCCACTAGAGAACAAATGACAAATTACATTCATAAGCTGGGAGTTACCACAGGCGTTGATCAATACGCACACGTATTTCTGCCTAGGCAGGGTTTGCAATTTGGCAGCCTGCCCCCGGTAATAGCAGGATGCCCTCTGTGGTACGGGGAAGGACACGTCTCTACAGTGACCCTGGGTTTCGCTGCCCATCTGGGGCTTTATTTGGGGCAAGTGGTGAGACTGTTGAGGGAATTGCTGGGGAAGGTATGTTGCTTCAGAGGTGCCTGGCCACTCCTTACTAGAGTTACTTTTATTTTGAGGCCATCCAGTTCACTAAACTGCCCAGGGTCCTTTTTTCCTTTTTATTACTATCAATAGCAAAAGCTGAAAATTTGGGCATGAGGGTATTTCATTCTTTCATCAAAAATCATTAGTTCTTTAGTAAAACGGTGTGCTTCCGTAAGTTCGCAAAAGCACATAATTCTTTACTAAACCAGAATATTCCTCAGTTTAAATACATCTTTTGAGATCTTTCTGACTTTTAAATGTTCTTTAGCCTATTAGGACCAGCTATTAAATGTTTTCAGCTTCAAAGAGTAAAAATATTACTGAATATATAAAATACATAAAGTGAGATTCTTTTTTAGACAAAAAGCATGGCTATTATCTTTCTTTTCCCAGGGAACATTTTCCCCATTATCTGCCTTGACAAACAACTAGTCTCCCTAATAAATAATTCAGCAGCAAGAGACTCTGGGGCTGTCTGTATAAAATTATGGCATACATTAGCTTATGCCCTCACTAAGCAGGAGTTTCTGGGAGATTTAGCCTTGACAAAATGGCCTAGATGTATCCTTAAAAAGCTGTCCCCTAAATTTTGTGTCTCTGCAGTTAAAAACTGACTCCTCCACTGGAAAAACAAGGTCTAAAATAAGTTTGGGTATTTTTCCCCCAAAGATTTTTTTCTTTCTTTCAGAACCTAAGGCTTGTCTGAATATCATATTTTATGGAATTCTTCATCTGATTCAAGATTAATTGAGCTGGTATTTTTAAATTTTGAGTTTTTTTCTCTTGACTTGCTTTAAAACAAAGAGTTTAAGTGCCTGGCAGGACAAGAGGGGAAATAACAAGCAATCTCATCATGGAAAGAGGTACAGCACCCTGTGCTAAAACTATGTTAAACTGTGTGTGGGTACGACACATTCGAGATAAACTTTTGAAAGCTTGAGGGTCATAGTAATTTCAAGTGTAGCCATCATCTCAAGGATCTTTCTTTCGGTTGTGAAGATTTTATTTAAGGTACAGAAAAGCTAAGAATAATTAGCACTGTGCCTTCATGCACACTACCCCAGGGTTAGCTATTAAAAGAACCTATTTTGGTGGCAATGGCAGCAGCAGTGCAGTGGCCCTGGTGGCTCCAGTGGAAGCCAACCCTGGGAGCTTCCCTTTGCTGCAGGGTGTCCTGCTCTCTACACTTCTTACTGCCGGCTTTGACTTCTGCCTCCAGTGCTGTGCAGCTTGCTGGAAGGTCTGGACTATGTGACGTTACTACATAGTAATTTTGAAGTGTTGGAAGCTGTACATACAAACATACTGCCATTTAGAGAAGACCCTTAGAAGAAGTCTTACCTTTAGAAGATAAAGCTTCAGGCAAGTCATTGTGGGGGGTTTTGCCACAAGTAGGCTTTCAAGCTTTGGGGAACAGGGAAGTCAAAGCAAAATTGATGGTATACATCTTCTGGCCTCAGTGTACAGTGAGATTTTCATGTGATATGTTTTTATTCTGGGTGTAGTAGAGTTTACAGTTTCACATAGGAAACGTAATGGTAACCAAGACCATATCTGTTCACACACCTAAAGTAACAACAACGTACAGGCAAGATATACAAAGGGTGGGTAGAGAAAGATTTTTTTATTGTCTTTTATTGTCTTTTTTGTGATTTTTTTTTTTTTTGGTCTTTTTGAACTCATGTAAAACTGAAGTGAATAGTCATTTAAACAAGGCCCTGTGGGAAAATTGGGGAAGGTTTAAGTATATTAACCTGTGCTTTCTGATCAGTCAGGCAGTCTCTTTCACTTTGCTGGTTCTGTAAAAGACTGCATTTCAGCAAATATGCTGCTTCACTGCTAGAGGAGGACACCAGGGGAAGAGACCAGTATAGATGCAGGGGCTGGGTACCCAGCCTGTTCGTAGTCTTTTTCATTCTGAGAGATAGAGGTTAGGGAAGCTACTGTAGTCATATGGGAGCTCTGCACTGCCTGAACCTCGCAAAAACATTCATTACTGTTTGCTGTAGACACCTGGAATTGCTACCAGTCTTGCCACATTTACAGGAGTCAGAATAATTAATGCAAAGATGGCAAATCTTGTAATGGAAAGTCCCTTGTTCTGATAAAGAGGGGCTGTAGGTAGGGAGGTTTTCACAGACATATTCCCTGCTCCTACTTATTTTTCTTTGCTTATTTTTTTAAAAATCTAATTATAAGTCATTTCAATTAATTCTCAGTGTCAACTGCAAAAATTACTGAAAGCCTTCATCATATAGACTTTGAGCAGCAGGCCAAAGAACTCATGAGGTGCTCCTATTCAGGTTTCAAATGAGTGTAGCTTTTGAAAATAGCAATTGGAAAGAAGACTCTGCAGCATGTAATCTCTCAGGGAGAGACAATGGTAGAAAGGGGTTAGAAAACCCTTAGAACTTGTTCACGTTTTGATTTTCTGGGGTATGCAGACCTTGCCAGAAGCAGTCCTTCAACCCAAAAAAATATAAATCATGTGAAATAATAAAGCAAAATGAACTGGATCAGTCCTAGTTTCAGTCTAAACTTTCTCTTGATGAAGAAGTGTTGCATATTGCTTTACTTATCCTACATCCAAAAAAGATGTAATTAGGTTTATCTGTTCTGGCTGTGAAAAGATTTGGGGAGTCCTGTGCTGCTTCTGCAAAGACACCTTAATCTAGAAAATGCACTGTTTCATCCACAAATATTCACACCCGTAAGAGTGTTGTCTATTTCCTCTGCTACAGAAGACAGTAAAACTATCTTGTACTAATGCTTCTTGGAAGGGAATAGAAAGGATAAAGCACTAAGAAGATAAAGAAAAGCTGCTACCTCACAGAAAAATATTTTTCAGGGGCCAAGTTTGAAATTTGCCCTGATTACAAATTTGGAGGGCAACAGTTATCTCTAAGCAGATACCAAAGTGGGAATTTTCAGTTGCTGTAGTTACTTGGATGCTGAAGGAAAATTGATTCTCAATAATGTGAGCTCAAAAGCATTTTGCCAAATCACTCTTAGATATATAAACTGAAGACTGAATGAACACAGCAAAGAAAAAATACGAAAGAATGTCCCATAGCAACAAAGTCTCTTACTTTGCCATTTTTAATGAAAGATACATTCTTTCCAAAGTCATAAAAATAGGACCTTAAAACATCATCTGTTCTCCTACCTGGGATAGGATCCCGTGTATGTACAATCTTCAGCTGTGTTTCTGCACAAAAATTCAATAAGGTAAATTCAATATTTATTTATTATTTATTTCCTTTTTTATTTTTATTATTTTTAATGGATAGGCCCCAAAATATAATCAAGACTCAGACTAGTATGCCTGATAGTATAGAAATAGCATAGGGTATCTGTCTTGCACCAGAAGACTTATAATAAAGACATTAATGTCTGTAGTTATGCGCGTGTATCCTGTTACTGCCTTGAATGCCACAAACTATTTAGCTAATGAATATCCAAGCCAGTTACCTCTGAGATTATGCTGACGTATCTGAACTGGTGTATCTGAAAACACTACTTAGTTTTTGGGTTCAGGAGAACCCTTGTCTCACCCTGACCTATTATCGGAGCAGGAGCTGCACAGCCAGCCTCTGTAAGAGCTTGGCACACCAGCTGTAAAGGAGCCCAGATGTGGTGGTTTTTTGGTCAGATTCTAGAGCTGGACCCATTTGGGGAAAAAACCCTGAGCTGAGCNAGTCCTGTGCTGCTTCTGCAAAGACACCTTAATCTAGAAAATGCACTGTTTCATCCACAAATATTCACACCCGTAAGAGTGTTGTCTATTTCCTCTGCTACAGAAGACAGTAAAACTATCTTGTACTAATGCTTCTTGGAAGGGAATAGAAAGGATAAAGCACTAAGAAGATAAAGAAAAGCTGCTACCTCACAGAAAAATATTTTTCAGGGGCCAAGTTTGAAATTTGCCCTGATTACAAATTTGGAGGGCAACAGTTATCTCTAAGCAGATACCAAAGTGGGAATTTTCAGTTGCTGTAGTTACTTGGATGCTGAAGGAAAATTGATTCTCAATAATGTGAGCTCAAAAGCATTTTGCCAAATCACTCTTAGATATATAAACTGAAGACTGAATGAACACAGCAAAGAAAAAATACGAAAGAATGTCCCATAGCAACAAAGTCTCTTACTTTGCCATTTTTAATGAAAGATACATTCTTTCCAAAGTCATAAAAATAGGACCTTAAAACATCATCTGTTCTCCTACCTGGGATAGGATCCCGTGTATGTACAATCTTCAGCTGTGTTTCTGCACAAAAATTCAATAAGGTAAATTCAATATTTATTTATTATTTATTTCCTTTTTTATTTTTATTATTTTTAATGGATAGGCCCCAAAATATAATCAAGACTCAGACTAGTATGCCTGATAGTATAGAAATAGCATAGGGTATCTGTCTTGCACCAGAAGACTTATAATAAAGACATTAATGTCTGTAGTTATGCGCGTGTATCCTGTTACTGCCTTGAATGCCACAAACTATTTAGCTAATGAATATCCAAGCCAGTTACCTCTGAGATTATGCTGACGTATCTGAACTGGTGTATCTGAAAACACTACTTAGTTTTTGGGTTCAGGAGAACCCTTGTCTCACCCTGACCTATTATCGGAGCAGGAGCTGCACAGCCAGCCTCTGTAAGAGCTTGGCACACCAGCTGTAAAGGAGCCCAGATGTGGTGGTTTTTTGGTCAGATTCTAGAGCTGGACCCATTTGGGGAAAAAACCCTGAGCTGAGCCCTCAATTACTTCAAAAAAATGTTCTGAACTGCAGCATCCTGAGGAGTCTGGAATACCCCACCCCTCGGTTTCTAGTTTTCCATAGGAGAATGCCAACAGATTTCATTTAGAAACAGTACAGTTTTCAGTTAAATAAATAAATAAAAAGGCAAAACAAACCCAGTAATTTCTTTTAAATAATTGTTAATATTTTCAGGCTGATTATGTGGTTTGTTGTGAAGAAAAAAGCATTCATCTTGAAAGTATTTGGAAGAAACATAAGGGTTTTCTTTAAAGTTCTACATAAACTCCATCCAATTTTATCATGTTCTAACAAGATTTTTTGGACGTTACTTGTTCTTCTCCTTCCCACTTGCCTTCCCTCAATTATTCCTCCACTTTTCTCTGTTTGCTTCTTTTTAAAATCTAGAGGGATCCTTGCTCTCAAAGGGACGAACCCAAAGCTCCCCATCCTTTCCCCAGGTCCCATCCTTTAGAGAGGTCCTCACCACCCTCCAGCTTGCAACTCTCCTCTTGTGTCAAGTGGCAAAAAGCACAGCTGTGGGAAGTGAGCTGTCTCTCAGTCCATGTGTCAGAGCCCTCTGCAACCTTCAGCAAGAAGGCAAGGCAATTTGAAAAGGAACAGCAAAAGTTAATGCTTTCCTTTTCTGGAAAATCTGCTGTGCCTGTGATCCTCAGTGGAAAGAATAAAGAGCATAGAAACCAAATTACTTCTTTGCAAACACGAAAGGTTGAGCTGACCCTCTGCAGGAGAGCCTCTGCAACCTCTTAGACCCTGGAGGATCAGCTGGCCCTGCTTTGTTAACTGTAAAGGTACAGAATTGTCAAAACCCATCCCTTGCTGTGATTTACAGCTGGAAAACATACTGAGCCATATGCCAGAAGGAGTGGGACAAGGGCTGAAAATGCAGCTCTTGAAGAGAAAGGTTTGAGTGTCAGACAGGGGAAGACAGCTTTATCCCCTTCAGTTTAATTTCAAAACGTACTAAGAACAGAAGGTGGGAGACTTGAAAAAAAAAAAAAAAAACGTTCTTGCTTGCTTGCTCAGTAGGTTATGGTGGTTAGTTCTGGAAGGAAGACTGGTTAGAGAGACACTTTTACAGGTGCGAGGATGGTCATTGTCTAGGTTTGTCAGGGAAGCAAGACTAGCCTTCCTCTTCTGGGAACCAAGATAGGGACAAAAATATTTTTAAAAAGCTAGAGCTTAATAGAAAATATCAAAGGCTATGTTTGAGCACTGTTTGTGTCAGTAGATACGTTTGTGACCCTTCAGAAAGGCGAGGCGGGGATCTAAGACGGGGTGCCTTACAAGTAATTAATTAGGAATTCAGATCTAACTTAAATCTGTACGTGAAGCTTCCAGTAAGGATTAAAAAAGTTTATGCTTAGAGCTGGTACCCAACTCCCTAGAGTTTTGGTTTGGCTTTGTTTTGTTTTGCTTTTGGTTTCTTAAAAAGAGGGCATCAGAAATGCATAAAAATTCCATTACAGAAATGACTAATAAGTGACCCAGACTCTATTATTCAGAAAATAATTGTATGTTACAGTTCTTTCAGACACTAATTGTCATGTTATTGCTGTTTGTTCTAACAAACACAAACAGGCAAAACAGTACCGCAAAATGAAGTTAGCCTCGATAAATGTATTGTGCAATCTGTAGCAATGGAAAATAGTCTTTTCAGTGAGTGTAAACCTCCTAATCTGTCTTTAGAAATTGATGCTGAATTGATGCTGTATTCTGTAAGATTTTTCTCAATAATGGCAGTTTAAAAAGCCTTGCCATCATTGCAAAGCATCCCTCCATAAAATCCAGGTCGCTTGAAGTTGTCCATCTCCAGCTCAGTCACAATGGACAGAAGAAAGAAGGTACTTGATTTTTTTTTTTTTTGACAAATCTTTCATCTGATGCCTTTTCCTAAGAGATGTAAAGATCCCATTGAGTCTTTCTTTGAGGACCGCTTCTGCCAAAAGCAGGAAAGATGCTCAAAAGTTACTAACCTTATATCAAACCTTTTAAAGGCTAGCCATGAATCTGCATTAACTTCCCCGAAAGACTAGTTCCAGTTTTAGTTGTGATGCTTCCATCTCTTGCAATGCAGAAGGACCAGAGCTGTTGCAGGCACCAGCAGGTCCTTTGCTTTTTGTTTCCACAAATGCTACCTGAATCTTCAGTGTCAATCCTGAGGACACCCTCTTCGTTTCAAACTCAATCTGGACGTATCAAAACTCATACTCTTTCAAAGGGATGTAGTTACAGTTGTGCTACTAGAAGGGCACATCTCTGGCAGTTACGCTTCAATCTACGTTTTCCTCTTACATCTCCTGTACAGCTTCATGGACTGGGTGCCTTCTGATTGCACCCACTGAGATGTCCTATGCAAAGCAGAGCACCAGGCAAAGCTGCTGTTGTCCTGTGCCTGGGCACTTGTTTGGAGCTGGTTTATCCCTATCAGAGGGGATGTGCATCAGCATCATCTGGGGCACATCTGGGGTAAAGCTGATAAATCTCTTCATTTCTAGAGCATGGGCAAATTGTTCCCAGGATGATGTGCCCGTTTCTGAAGGTGTTTAAGTGTCCTTGGGTGTTGCCAATGGAAACTGAGCACAATTCAGTGTTGTAAGTTCTGTGCTTTGTTTCAGGTGGACTGATAGCTGGGAGTAATACTAGCCAAAAAACCCTATATCTGATTTGTCTGGCAATGAAATGGGTGATTTTACCCAGTGATAATAAGCTGGAAAATTGTCAGGAATTGGTTAGAAGAGCTAAGGTATACAAGATAATTTTTTCTCCCACAAACTGCATGTTTGACCCACCATCATCGCTTCGTGACCCACCATCATTGCTTCACGTGGGACCCTGGGATGGATATTTTGTATTTGGCAGGCACTTGACTATCCCTGGGGACACAATTTTTTTTTTTCCTTTTTCTTTCTTTTTTTTGGGGGAGGAGACGGAAAGTGTATCAAACATGGAAGATTTAGGAAGCATGGGACATGAGTGTGAGGCTTGCAGACTTCTCCTTTCCGGAAAAGAAGCATGTGCAAGATATGGACATAGGCATTAGCACTGATACATGGCTGAAGAAGAGCTAGGATTTGGAGAAATGGTGAGGGTTTATGTAGCCGAGTTCCTTCTGGAGTTCTCTGCTGTCTCGGAGGCAGTAACAATTATCAGGGAAGAATTTAGGTAGAAGGGAATTATTCTGAAGGGGAAAATTAACCCAATAAAAAAGAAAACAAACAACAAAGACAGTTGTAAGAATACATCAGAAACAGTCAAAAATTTGATCTGAACAAGAAACTCGGTAAGAACAAAATGTTAGGAACTTCTTTGCTTGATCTTTGCTGCCTAGAGGGTCGATGTGATCAGCAACAGAAATATTCTGGAGTATACAGAGCTTTGATAACTGACTCAGCCATGGGGATGAGATGAAGCTATCTGAGAATTTCTTCAGTGTCATGTGTAGCACGTTGGACTCTGCTTTTTGGGGCAGATGAGCTCTGCTGTGAGCACACACTGAGTGCAGGCTCGCTGCACGCACAGCGTGCACACCTTTGCTTGCTGCATGATGGTGGTGTTGATTGCACAGGCAGCAGCTGATGCTCTTCCTGCATGTCCTCAGAGGGTCTCCCTGGCAAGGTTGGAAAATGCTGTGCTGGTGATGAGTACTGTTCTGAGCAAAGCAAATGATGTCTTTGCAGTAACAACATCAGACTGCACTGAGGAGACGAGTCTTATTGGACTTTGGTTTATCTTTGAGTCCCGCAGTACAGCCTTTGTTATTGCACGTAGTGGAGGAACTGTTGTCATTGACTAGAAAGTATAGTTTCTAGGGAACTGCCACCAGAAGTTATTCAATGGGGCTTTGGAGCCCAAAAGCTTGGGCTTTGGAGTTTGGGGTTGGCAATAACAGGGTAGCCCATAATAATAAAGTTCCTTTCCTAAGAAAGGATCCAGATGTTCCCTAGGATGAAAGAACCTGGAGAAGCCAGGATTTGCACACCAAGATATTCTAGACCTGCTTAGCACATCATCCTGCTGGAAATAGGCTGCAGCCCAAAATGAAATGTGTCACACCCTGATGTTGTGAAGATGTGTCTGTTGTTGTTGAAGATTATCACTAGGCTCACTGGAGTACTTCACTTAGCACCGTGATGGCCACATCCATGGCACAGGCTACTGAGCTATCAGCAGTGGCATGAAAAAGCCCTAGGAGAGTCCCCTTGCCTGATAGATTGGCAGCAGGCTCGTGATGGTTACCACATGCCCCAGATGTAAGACAAAAAAACTGTGGACACAAGACACAGGCTGAGTGGGCAGAGAACTATGGACGAGGCTTGCAGAGTGGGGACTGGCTCCCCTTGGGAGCTCAGAGGTGAGCATCAGGGAGGAGACAACACCAAGGGAGGTTAGCAAAGAAAGGTTTGCCTGGTGCTGCCTTGGCCAGGTAGCACCCACCTGAAAAAACCCTCCAGGATGGAGCAACTTAAGGAATCTAGTGGGGGAAACCAAAACATTAAGTTCAAAAGGGGTTTCCCTTGGGGGGTTGAGAGCTACTCTAACTGTCTGAAGGTCACAAGCTGTCAGAGGTGAGCAAGCCATGGGAAGCAGCAAATACACACAGGGATTTTGTGAACTGAAAGGAAAGCTGGGAGAGTTTATGGATTAAGAGCTAACAGGGGAGTGTGATCCTACTGACGGAGCTCTGGTTTAGGTTACCACAGAAGGAAGACTGTTGAATTAACCATGTCTGCATTTCACATGTATTTACTTTCCTCTTTTATGTGTTCATTTCCTTCTTGCTCTGTGTTCATCCCTTGATTCAAGCCATTTACTGCTGCCATCGTTTCTTTTAATGTGTCAACCTACTGTGAGCAAGCCTGATGGGAACTGGTCAATGCCTGTTAATTTTAAGTCCCTCCACATGAGCCACAGGTAGGGCTCACATGTAAACAAAATGAGTGTCAGGTTTTCTGGAAGCAGCACTCTTACTGTAACTATCACGCAGTGTGCTGCTTTTTATAGTTGGTTGGGTTTGTTTTTCTTTTAAAACCGAAAGGTGTAAAGATTATCTCACTTGATTAAAAGGACATTCTCTAATAGCTTGTCAGGCACGTTGTAATTTGCAAGCAAATTAAGTTGTTCTTTTTTTTTTTTTAAGTAGTAAAAATCTGGAGAATGACAAGTTGTAATATTAGTAAGACTATAGGGAAATTTTGATAGCCCATGCCTGTGAATTTTAATGTCTAGCAGCAAACAGCTCTTAAGCAGGGTTCTAAGGCATCTTTTATGTTCAACTTTATGCCATCCATCAGGCAGTGCCAAAACATGTGTACGAGTGCAGATGTGCTGATCAGGGCTCCAGAGTTGTGATAAATACGTGTTTAACGTACTTGAAGAAGGACAGGGAACTGCTTGAGAGAGTCCAGGCCAGAGCCACAAAGATGATGAAGGGAGTGGAGCATCTCCCATAGGAGGAAAGACTGAGGGAGCTGGGTCTCTTCAGCTTGGAGAAGAGGAGCCTGAGGGGTGACCTCATGAATGTTTATAAATATGGAAAGGGCGAGTATCAGGCTCTTCTCAGTGATGGCCAATGACAGGTCAAGAGGCAATGGGTGCAAGCTGGAACAGAGGAGGTTCCACTTGTATATGAGGAAAAACTTCTTCACAGTGAGGGTGAAGGAACACTGGAATGGGCTGCCCAGAGAGGTTGTGGAGCCTCCTTCTCTGGAGATATTCAAAACCCACCTGGACGCGTTCCTGTGTGACCTGCTCTAGGTGTTCCTGCTCCGAGAGGGGGATTGGACTAGATGATCTTTCAAGGTCCCTTCCAATCCCTGAGATTCTGTGATTCCGTGAAAATTTTAAGAACATCTTGGGAGCACAATACAAAGAAAGCATTTGCCCTACAGTACTTAACGGAGTGCAAACAAGAAATTACAAATGCAAGACACGTTTATTGCTTTTTCACAGAATTAAAAAAAGCCAAGAAAACTGTATGATCTGTGTTCTTCTGTCCTTAAACTACATCCTTTTTACTATAACCATACTGTCTTTGTGATTATACAGCCTAGGTGCTGGCTTTCTGAGTATGGAGAACATCTCTAAGAATAACTGTGGTGGTGTTCCACTTTGGATCATTTTAGAATTTGAAGTTTTCTGCTGTGTAATTTAATTGGGAAATTCAGAAGTACCTTGACATTCTTTGTCTCAAAATCAACCTAGACCTCAGAGGTCTAGGTAACATGTATCAGGCCATAGGTGCAACCCTAAAGAAATATCGGTGTAAATGCCACAGGTGTTTAACAGAGACTAATCTCCTCCCTTTAGTTGCTGTTTTAAATTAACTTGTCTGCTTGTCTTGTTTTTCTCTGGCCTGAACACAGGGAGGAATGTAGGAGCACAAATTAAGTGCAAGGACGCCATGCTGTGTAAAACTAGTTTCTTTCTCTTTCTGTGTAAAACTGACTCCTGAGTACTGTTCCTGGACCCTTATTAGCTTCGATGGGAACTGTGCAGACTGAGGTTTATAGACTCATACAGGCTGGAAAAGACCTTTAAGATCATGGAGAACGATCAGAAGATACTTGTTACAAAATTTACCTAAAAGTATTTCATTAGGTATTAACTTTTTTTTTTTAAATTATTAAATAGACCATTAATCTCTTCATATTTAAATTGCTCAGTCTTCCTCTGCACATGGACCCACCCATTCCTCCCATGCCATTAGCAATGATGCAAAAAATTATACTAATAAAAGACAAAATGTGCAGTTCTGTTAGTTAAAATTTAAACCACAAAATTACTTCAGTGACTATACCATTCATATTGGGAATCGGAGTATTCTGGCATTGACTGGGGAAACAACTTCTCAATGTTTATCTAGGAGGTACAGCGTGTCTTGTTAATTTTTAATATCTGTGATGACAGTGTTCAAGGCTCTTGCCTTTTGGTTATTAGCATGGCTGGCACATGCTTTGGAAATCACTAAATAACAAGCCAGGTGCCTGTTCCCACTTTAATCTTTTCTCCAGCTGAAAGCCCTCTGATTTTAATGTATACTAAAGAAGGCTTAAAGCTCCATTTCTTTCTCCCTCTGGGGAGGTGCCCTTAATAGTTTTAGTAGTTTATGTTTGTTATCCTTTTCACTTCCTGATGGTAATAATGCTTAGAAGTGTCTTTGGAATTGTCTGAGATGAGCTTGTGATGCTTGCTTGCTATGGTTTGAGAAAACCCATAACAATTTAATGTCGTTCAGACAATCATTCTATCACCCGTTGACCCTTCCCCACCCAGGAAAGGGGAATCGGGGAACACAGAGAAACACAAGAGTTCAAATGTAAGTAGATTTAATAGAATAAGACTAAATAATTCACAATAATACTAAAGAACCAGTATTAACCCCCATACTGATCTAAGATATACGGGAATTATACTCAGCCCATTCTCTCAGCAGGAAGCTGTGCTCTGCCAGCAGGGACAGCCAAGGTGGGACACTGTGAGTGCAACGGCTTTGGCGGGGAAAGGAAGTGCTCAGGCGTCTGGCAGTGGGGCAAGGAGTTGTCTGGAGTGCTGCCATCAGGAGAGAGAGAACTCCACAGCAAACTTTTCCAGTTTATATTGAATGTGATGTTCATGGTATGAAATAATCCTGTTGGCCAGCTTGGGTCAAATGCCGAGGCCTTGCTCTCCCTTGTCCTTGCACCTGGCAAGGCTCAAAACCACTGAGAACTTGAATCCCACAGAGCCTGGCTGGCCAGAAAGTAAATATTTTCATGAATCCAGGCACTAGAGTCTTCTAAAAGTGCAGTTTTCCCCAGCATTAGAAGAAAAGTTAGTCCTGTGTCTCTCAACCCAGGACATTGCTGTTGGGTTTTTCTTGCTGGAAACCCCTTCTTTGTACGACCGCTACTAATGCCGAGAGATTTTTGAGGACAATGTCAATACGTGTAGCCGTTGAAACAATAATCTGGTAGTTCCTGTAAAATCTAGGTGATGCATTGTAAGTTTCAAAAATCTCAGCAATTTGCTTCTAAATTTGACTCGGTACCACCGGTTGCAAACGCAGTGGGGCGTTGCTGCTCAGTGCGCTGCTTTGCCTCTGAAGCCTTGTGAAGCTGTGGCTGAGTGATGCATTCCTTCAATCCCTGAGCCCTTGAGCAGAAAGGAGAGGAATCTCCCAGTTTTCCTCTTGATTTCCTTGTGGCCTGCAAACCACAGCCTGCCTCAACTCTCCTCCGGTGCTCTCTGCTGCCTGCTTTGGCCAGTAGTATTACCTGACCCACACGTACCACGTGGAAATAACACAGGCTGTCTTTCTGAAGGATGAGCAGTTTTTTCTACAGCTACTGCGTTGTGGTATAATATACTAATGAATAAGTAACTAAAAGTTGCTGTAAAACAGTATTATGCCATTTAAAAAAAATAACTCCTTTACAAATCCATTTGTAAAACAGAAGGATAAGAAAGTAAATTGGTTCAACTATTTGCAACGTAAAGGGTCTTTGTGGTGTCTGTGGGGTTACAGCGTTTATAGGGGGTTGTTACACGTGGATGTGGCATGTCTAGGTGACTGCTGCTTTCCATCCTTCGTACTTGCTAATTAGTTGGCGATCTTGTACATGAGTCCCATGCTAAACAGTTACTTTGCCACCTCCCTTTTCTTTCACAGACTTGGTTATTTCAATCCCAAGTAACTACAGTAATTGAGAAACTGCAGTAATGGATTTTTAGCAGCTAAAATGGTGACAGTAATAGAATTCTAGAAATGGGAATGTCCTGGAATGGTAGAAGAGGAATTCAGATTCTTGCCCTCTTTTGACTTACCCTGGCCTTTATTCCTATTTTAAACTGACACAACTAAGTGATCCTGATCCCAAAATTCACATGAGCCTATAGAGAGTTCCTCTTTGCAGAAATACCTGCCAGAAACCCCTTTGTCTAAGAGTGAGAACTGTATGGCAAAATTCTCCACACAGTGAAAACAGTCTTTGCTGCTCTGATATGTTTAAAAGCTCTAACCCTTGTCTTGGTATTTAGAAGAGAATTTAAGCCTGCATTTTTGTTTTATAAGGTGTGGTGAGAACAAGACCATAGGGCTGTTGCAATTCTGGAAAGAGCGGTAGCAAAACTTTAGTTAGTTGTGCCTGAGCAACAAGCCCCTGGAAAATCCTAAACAAAAAAGATCTCCAGAGGCCTGTAAAGATAGGTAGCCCCAAGACTTTTCTTCTGGTTCTGTGGCAGTGTGGCCCGGATTGTTCCCTTTCCCAAGTTAATATAGAAAGGAGGATGAGTTCCTTAGCCAAAGCTGTGGTTGTTTTTGGTTTTTCCCTTGCCTTTATCCCTGGCTACGTTGGCCAAAGGATGGTGATCCTCGTGCAAGTGAGGATGCTGTTGTTTTGTGTGACACTAAATCAGCAATGGTGACAGCACACACAAAGTTACAGATGGGTGAAGTGTGTGACCGCTTGTGAGCATGGTTTGTAGGTGTGTTACTTCTCCAAGGTGATACGAAGAGAGAGACCCTGGTGAGACAGCCAACCTGTGGCAATGGACACGCACATGAGACTCTTCCCCATCCCCTATCTCTTTTTGATCTACTTCCATGAACAAGACCAAGGGGTTTCCAATGGCCATGGCAAGGGGGATCAGAATGAAGGTGCAGCCCTAACTCTGACAGGCAGACCTCCAAGCTGACAGGGCATAGACCAGGAGGAAAGCATGGCCCCTCTCTCTGGCTGCACACCATAAGTGCCTGCGTAGTGTTTTTACAGGGAGGCCTTGGAGGACTTTCACAGGTCCCTGGTTTCAAGTGTCTGACTTCACCCATGCCTGCATCCACAGTAGCCTGAGATGTGAGTGCTCACCATTCCCTTTCTCTTGCAAGACATTGCTTATGTGACATGGACAGCTTGCTATGTCACTTTGGAGGGAAGTATAGCAGGCTCAACACAGCCCTGGCACACACAGAGAGCACCTGAGCAAGTTTCATGCCCGTTATGTAGGGAAATAGTCTCCAGAAAGCTGGCACCATGGGTGTTTTTTCTGTCTTTGAAAGCATATAGTGCTGGCACTGGGAAGAGGTGCTGTCAGACCCCTCTGCAGGAACAAACAGATGTGAAGTAACATTTTCCAAGTGATTTTGAAGTCCAAATGATACAGAATTACCTTCTGAAGTCACTTTTGAAACTGTTCCCTTGTGGTTCTTCTGGTAATAGGACTCCTGGCTGCATCTCTATTTTGGAAACGCTGCCTACTTGTGCCAATTCGTGAAGCTGTACCACGGCACTGTGCCTGCTTCATCTCTTGTCTCTTGGGACCCTGATCAACGTGCAGACAGAGACAGTAGCTAAAACTTCAGCCTTGACCTTTGATTTTGCAAATAAATAAGTAAATAATCTGAAGTTTACTGTAGTCTTTAGACTACAGCTCCAGCTGCTTAACCATAGGTGTACTGATGCAAAGCTTTCCTATATAGGAACGCCTTGGAGAGTGGATGTGGTTCCAGAGCCCAGCAGCCAGGTCCGTGCTTCTTGCCTCCCTTCTCTTAAGGAGCTCCGAAAGGTGTTGCCTTTTCTCCACGAAGCATCCACTTCACTGGTACAGTCTCCAGTGATACTGCCGCTTGCTTCTGATTGTAAAAATTCATTGTCAGGGGAAAGATAGAAGACCCTGGGCCCCCAATCTGTAAAAGTTTCATAGTTTTCCCCTCTCTTCATAAAATCACTGAGGCCTCACTTACTGATAACATTTTGCCCTCTTGTTTTCTGTTGAATGAGATTGTCAGCAGGTAACCATCTGGGTAGCTATACTAAATTCATATAAATAATCCCATACGTGGATAACTGCTTAAACACATGCTGGACAAACTGAGGCCCATTAGGTATATGATGTCTAGTGTAGAATGAGTAAGTAAAAAAAATCCAGTGGCTTCTTAAATCATACTATCTATTGTTATTGATGGCTGACCACAGTAAATGGATTTGCTTGCACCCTCTGCAAAAAAAGGCCTGGGGGGTTTTCTCCCCACCCCAGGGACAATTTGTGCTGTGGTACAGAAATGGATGCTTTTGCTTGACTTGACCTCTGTTTTGTCACACATGACAGCCTTAACAGTTTCCTCAGTATTTCTGTTTGTCTGAGGACTCATATAAAATATATTTGGCCCTTTTCCTAAGCCTATAAATAACCTCTGTATATTTTATAACATGTTCCTCTCTAACATCTAAGGAGTCAACATTCCTTTGGCATTAAACAAAATCCTCTTTAGTCCCTAGAACTGCTTTTTAAATTGATAATGCTGCTGAGGCATTTGCTTTCCTGACCACCTTATGCTTACAGAAGGAATTAAGTTCCTCATACTCTGCTCCTCAGTGGAGGCTCTGGCAATCATAGTCCATGTACCCTTTGAGCCCAGGCACTTGTTGGTTAGTTTCTAAAAGAAAAAGGCAACAGAAATTGTATTGATCACATTTGTCGAATGCTCCAGAGCGTGTATACGTAGTCACTGAAACTCCCTTGGTTTGGATTTTCCTATTACGTATTTGGAACTGAAAATATAATCCCTTTGCTCTCAAGAATGGTGGGGTTTTTTTGGCGTGTCCTTGAATCTACGAGTGCTTTTGCGTATCTGGTGGGGCACTTAACTGCTTTGTCTGTCCTCTAAGAGTATTCCAGTTTGTTTGACTCCAGGTCTCTGGCACTCTTCCATAATCACTCGGGGCCAAGCTGCCTGGGAGAGTTTGGGTTCATTGGGTGCCTGACCGTCCAGTAGTGCATGGTGTAAACTGCCCACATAGCACAGTGTCCAATTACAAACAGCTTTCATCCCAGAGACTCTTAGTTCCCCGTATCCATGCTTTCTTTTCTGAAGATGAAATATTTTAGCTTAATATTTCTGCTGTCAAAACACAGGGGACCAGAAATTCTCTAGGCCTTTGTGGAAATGAGGTCAGTCAGCCTTGCTTGATAGGAAATCTGGTTGTGTCCCTCAAGTCGAGCAAAGTAAGATTGATAAGACAAGTATCAATAGAGACATGAAAATCTTTCTTCCTCATTTTCCCTCCTTTTTTGGTATATTGCTGTGTTTGCTGTCCTTAACTAAGGACATTTTTAGTTAAGTGCCTGTCTTTTAAGTGTTATTTTAGGTTTCTTCCTGCTTCTGTTGCCAGCACTTGGTGCCCTCTCTGTTACGCAGAAATAGGAGCTTGCTGTGGCTTTGCTAAGGTCTTGAGGATTTGAGCAGTCATTTCAGTAATTACCCTTGACATGTTTTACTTGTGTGTAAGTCACTCATGTCAACTCATATTCAGAAAAAAATAGTAAACTGATAAATGTGTATCATTTCCTACAGCAATAGGAAAACGGCCTTGATTATGGTAAGTACTGCAAAAGATTGTTGTCTCTGAAGGCATAAACTACATTGATAAGCAGTAATTGCAGAACAATAGGCTTCAGTAAACGTCTGAAGGATCTCTAGAGTGTTCACTTTCCACATCCTCAATACAGTAAAATGCAACTCAGCCTCAACAAAATTATAAAGTTATCAGACTTTCCCAGTCCAGTTTTTGGCTTGCTGAAGAAGGAAGGTAGTGTGCTACCTTAGGTATTAGTACCACCTTTATTGTTATTTCATAACTCCCCACCTACCACAAGCCCAAGATTTAGTGTCAGGAAGCAAATCTATCTTATACCAGCTTAATAATTTTTTTGCCTGGTTTTGTCATGGAGGGCAGGAGGGAGAGAATCACGATTCACTTTCCAGGATCAGTGGAGAACGTTGACTAACATATTTCCTTTTATGGCATGGCCTTGAGATGCTGACTTGTGTATCTTTGGCTTTCTGCATGTGGCATTTTATTAATCAACTTTTTTAAAGCTTTGGCTCTATACTAGAACTGAAAGGTAGAGTATGAGAGTATCTTGGAGACAATGGGCACTCTGGAGGAAATGATGCTTCTCTGGTTTGGCTGCAAACAGCAGGAGAGATGGCAGTCAGCATGACCTATTTGTCTTTCCTAGCACAGTTCTCCAAAACAGGTAGTGGTTTGTGTGTCAAATCACGCCCCTCCCCAGCTTCCAAATGTCTCTAAACAGAGCATCCTACAAGCTGGATGGTCTAGCATTCACTCTTTTACAAGGAAGTCCTTGGATACTTTGATCGTGGACAATAACAAAAAGTGAACAAGCAAATAGCTGTGGGATGAAATTACAGGAACTGTTATGGGAAGAGGCCAGTTAGATTCCCTGCAAACAGTTCACTGCTCTGTAGGGTGGCATTGCTGCCTGATTATATGTTCTTTTATAAGAATGTCTTTGTTCAGTCTCATTTGGGAGGCATCTGCTAATAAAATATTCACTCCCTCTTTTGTGTTGCCTTAGCTTTTAGCATCACGGAATAAGATCTTTTCTCTGCTTTATGGATAAAAAAAATATTCAAACATTCTCACATTCTCTTTTTTCTTCTCCCAAGATTTTTAAGAATGCTTTATTGCTGCTGTTGTTATCATTCCTGATATTTGCAATAATTACTTGAATGTCTGTTTGATTTTTATCAGGCCTCTCGTTTCTTTTTGTGGGTGAAAATGTTATCTGTCATAGAAAACTGAAAAGGGAAGGGGTTAAAAAAACCCAAACAGACAAAAACAAAACCAAACCCCATTAAGGCCAGTTATTGCTGTTGTGATGTGGAAAGCAATCAAGCTATTGGAAAAACTTGAGTCACTGCTCATTGGGAAAACGCTCAGGTCAGGGACTCCTCAAGGTTGTTAAAACCTTGAGGACAAAGGGACAAAGTCTTGGGACATACATTTCTAGAAGTTCTTCTCTTGTGAATTTGAGAGATGCACCTTTTAACAGTGGTCAGTGTTGCCATCGAATCAGTGCTCATAGGAAACAAATTCTCTGTATCTGGCACAGAAGACCGTAAATGTGTATATCAGAGAAAATAGCAGAAATACCTGATCCTAGTTTTATCTCAGAACAGTAGACAGCAAATTATGCTTCAGAGGAAGGTGTTTAAAAGTTTCAATTCTACTATATAGAGTAGTGAAGTAATTTTCATGGCAGGAGAGAGTGGAATTTGACATAAATCAGAATGTTTTGTTCTCTGTATTTATAAGCTTGCCTACTTTTTTTTTTGTCTCAAGACTGCTTTGTCTTATGAAATACTTTGGCTAAATATTAGTTATTATTAATTTTTTAACTTTATGCAGTGTTCTCTCTCTGTATCCTGGCAGCAGCAAGTAATGATGGCTGGTTGACTTGGCATTTAAAGCACCAAATAGCTCTGAAATTCTCCACTACCTGCCCCCTGCTTCCAGCTTAAAAAGGCCTATTCATTTGATTTTTCCCTTTGCTGGAAGTCTTCCTATCTTTCTTTCCTTTATCTTTATACATGGTGCCAATCTTTTTGAAACAGGCTTGGCAAATTACATGCATTAATCAGGGCAGGGGCAGAGTGTACTGGCTTCTTACTAGCAAGAAAGACTAGTATCAGTGCTAATACCCAGTGGTGTTTTAAATTCCATTTTTATAGGTGAATATCTTGCTTTATTCTTGCTGCCACTTCATGTTGACGGCATAGTCTTGTTTAACTGCCCACTCTGATGCTCAGGTCTTCTCCTTGAGTGATTACAGATGACAGATGAATCACATGTGAGCAATACACATGGCTTTGTCCCTGTGTTTGAATCTGAGTTCTTAAAGCAGAAATTTGTTTTCTCTCTTGCTCTGGATGCTTGCTGTTCTCTAGAAGAGTCATCCATATTTGAAGTTGAACACCTCTGTGCAGATCACGAGTTTTACCACTTTGTTATTCCTCCAAATGGTTTAAAGCTCTGATAGGCTCCAGCTTGTTATTCTGTACTAGTGTCCTGAAATAAACTACCTTGTCCCATCAGTTCCCTTGGCAAAGAATTGGGCCAAAATGTAAACCAAAAATAAAATAAATAAGCTAAGCAAACATCTGGTCTCAGTTCAGTTTAATCTCTGCTTTCCAAGTTTTGAGGTAGTTTTCCAAATTAAGTTTTTAATTTAAGTATTGAAAGGAAGAAAATTTCTTAGACATTGAGATCATGAGGATAGTAATTTATCTGCAGGCAACATTTCTGAGAAAAAAGAGGAGGTAATACAAAACAAGATTAAATATCAGAGGAAAACATATCTACATCAAGCAAAAAAAAAAATGCCATGGACAACGACGGCAAATTACAGCTATTTCATAGTAAACCATGCTTCTGCTCAAAGTAATCCATACAGTCAAAAGGTGAAAGATTTAATGCAAAACTTTTCAAGGATCTGATGCCATTTCCAGTGATTTTAAGCAGGATATTATTTTCAAATACTCTATGCCATGTACTTTGTCTAAAGCTGTACTATAAATAGATACTTCAGTATACTCCAGAAAATAAACCATTCCAACCATTCCAAGGTATTATGACACCCAGATAATTTTAAAAAGTATGACTGTGTTTTAACTAGTGTCTCTTATGGCTTACTTTGGGTTTTCATGTTTAAAGCTAATCGGCTAAGAAATTGTTTCCCATTGCCTCTTTAAAATTTTTGAGCTATAATACTCTACTATTAAGAGCTATTCATGTGGCATAGCACAGAAGTGAGTTGGTTTAGCTCCATATGATTTTGTGAGACAAGTGTGTGGTTAGGTGTGCTTTTGAATTCAAGTGAAAGCTTGTCTGCTGCTGCTCTGGATGGGGATTGAGACTGTGTCCTCTTGCATGAACTGCTTTGTGCTCTCTGGAGCCACTTTTGGCGTATGCAGAGAAAACGTGCAGTAGAACTGAAATCTCCCTTCCCTGGAAGAAAGTCAGACTTGGGTCTCGCTGGGGTCAGAAGCGCCGCTCTGCACAGTCAGTAGCAGGCAAAAAGGAAGGGTAATCGGGTTAAGACTACAGGACAGTATTTCAGGGTGAGACTTGGCCACTGTGGTTTTTTTTTTGAAAGTCTTGTCTAGAGAGTCTAGCAATACTGAGCGAACACAAGGCACTGTGACTTTTCTCTTTTTGTTCTGGGTTGTGTTTGCAATGTCACGGTGCCTCTACCATTAAAATACAGAATAATTTCTGAGGTACGTAAAAGCCATAATTGTTCTCCCACAGTATCCTCCTGGAGAAACTGGCTGCCCATCACTTGGAATGGAGCACTCTCTGCTGGGGTAAAACCTGGTGGGAGAACAGGTCCAGAGAGTGGTAGAGAATGGAGTTAAATCCATTTGGTGTCTGGTCATGGGTGGTGTCCCACATGGCTCAGTGTTGGGGCCGGTTCTCTTTAACATCTTTATCAATGATCTGGACGAGGGGTTTGACTGCACAGTCAGTTAGCAGACAACACCAGGTTGGGAGTATCAACCTGCTGCTCTGTTGACCTGCAGAGCAAGGCTCTGCAGAAGGATCTGGACAGGCTGGATGAATGGGCTATGGCCAATGGGATGAGTTTCAACAAGCCTAAGTGCCAGGTCCTGCCCTTGGGTCACCCCAACCCCCTGCAGCACTACAGGCCTGGGGCAGAGTGGCTGGAGCTGCCTGGCAGAAGAGGACCTGGGGGTGTTGGTGGACTGTGGGCTGAACAGGAGCCATCAGTATGCCCAGGTGGCCAAGAAGGCCACCGGCATTCTGGCTTGCATCAGGAACAGTGTGGTGAATAGGACTGGGAGGCAATCATTGCCCTGTCCTGGGCACTGATGAGGCCCCACCTCGAGGGCTGTGTCCAGTTTTGGGACCTTTCCCACAAAAAAAGATATTGAGGGGCTGGAGTGGGTTCAGAGAAGGGCAACGGAGCTGGTGAGGGGTCTGGAGAACAAGTCTTGTGAGGAGAGGCTGAGGGAGCTGGGGGTGTTCAGCCTGGAGGAGGCTGAGGGGAGACCTTCTGGTTCTCTACAACTCCCTGAAAGGAGGGTGTAGCCAGGGGGGGTCGGTCTCTTCTCCCAAGTCACAGGCCATGGGACAAGAGGAAGTGGCTTCAAGTTGCCCTAAGGGAGGTTCAGTTTGGAGATCAGGAGAAATGTTTCGAGGGAAAGGGTTGTGAAGGCTTGGACTGGGCTGCCCAGGGCAGGGGTTGAGGCCCCATCCCTGGAAGTATTGAAAAGCCGGGTTGACATAGTGCTTAGAGACATGGGTTAGTGATGGGGTTTTTTTTTAGCTGTTCGGTTGATGGTTGGACTTGATGATCTAAAAAGTCCCTTCCAACCGAGACAATTGTATGATTCTATTATTGTTTCCTCTGTCATGTTTATGTTAACAGAAACTTGAGAGGTGCTACAGGTGTGTATCGAGCCAGAAAGGCAGGGGAATGCCTGATGGATGGGGTATCATGCAACCCTGGTAGCCTGACTCCTGCTTGCTTTAAAGGGTAAGCAGTGGCCTCAGAAGCTGTCAGGAAAGTACACAGAAATCTGGATATCCAAGGGATTTCATGCAAACTGGGCAAAATCTTAATTGTAGTGCTTCTAGGTAAAGCAGTTCAAATTCAAAACAATGATATTTTGCATAAACTTCATAAATCTAGTGTATTAGAGTCTATTAGTCCATCAGCCATTCAGTGTGACAGCAAAATTACAATGAAACTCCTCTGAAATGAAGGTATTTCTTTGATGAAGAAGAAGGTGAACAATTTTTTTTGTTCCCCTTCTCAGATCTATCGATGCGCATCACTTGAACATCAAGTGGTTATTACTGAATAGATTAAGAACATGAATTAAATGAGCATTGATTACCTTTACTCCGAGGAAAATATACACTTCAGAGGTGTTTCCTTTCTTTTCTTCTTTTTAGAGAATAGTTCAAACAACCTATCAAGGGACTACCCAGTGCCAGCCATTGAGTGACATGCCTTTTTTTAACATCGGATGCCGTAGGAGACTGTGCTGGGGATTGCTGTGTGTGGATAAAAGCCTCTGACGCAGAGTGCTCAGAGCAGACGGGCAAGATGGTTCAGTGAGAATCTGAAGGCAACGGGTTATACAGCAGCCTGATCTGGCAGATTTCACTTCCATTATGAGAAATTAATCCCCTGTTCAACAGACCCAAAATAGAAGCTCTTTTGCCCGCCTGGTAATTAGTCTCTTGCATATTTGCATCTCATTGGATTTTTCTCTACACTTAATGGCGCAGCTGCTTTTTGCTCATGATAAATTAGAATGGGGATCAGAAAAACATATCCATTTGGTACCAATGGTGTGTCTAATAAACTTGTTGCCTCTTGAGTTTCTTGGTCATAATGGTAATGTCCTAGTAGTTCCAGGAATGCTTTGCTTCTTCCCTTCCTCCCTCTTTGTTCCCTATTAGGTAAAGTACAGGTTTAGTGAAACAAATTTCCATATCAGCCATCTTCTACTGAAATCACAGAATCATAGAATGGTTAGAATTGGAAGGGACCTTAAAGATCATCTAGTTGCAATGCCCCTGCCCTGGGCAGGGACACCTCCCACCAGACCAGGTCCCTCAAAGCCCCACCCAGTCCTGGCCTTGAACCCCTCCAGGGATGGGGCAGCCACAGCTTCTTTGGGCAACCTGTTCCAGTGCCTCACCACACTCACAGCAAAGAATTTCTTTCTAGTATCTTATCTAAATCTGCCCCTTTTCAATTTAAAACTGTTACACCTTGTCCTGTCGCTATACTTCCTGACAAAAAGTCCTTCCCTGTCTCTCCTGTAGGCTCCCTTCAGCTCCTGTAGGCTGCTTAAAGGTCTCCCTGGAGCCTTCTCTTCTCCAGGATGAACAACGCCAGCTCCCTCAGCCTGTCTTCATAGCAGAGGTGCTCCAGCCCTCTGATCATCTTCGTGGCCTTCTGACAGACCTTTTCCAACAGGTCCATGTCCTTCCTGTGTTGAGGATGCCAAGGCTGGACACAATACTCTGGGTGGGGTCTCACGAGAGCAGAGTAGAGGCACAGAATCACCTCCAGTGACCTGCTGGCCACGCTTCTTTTGACGCAGCCCAGGATGGGCTTGGTTTTCTGGGCTGCCAGTGCGCACTGCTGGCTCATGATGAGCTTCTCCTTCATCTCATCGTAACCAAAGCTGTATTTGTGCCTGGGATTGCCATGTACCAGATGCATGACCCTGCACTTGGCTTGGTTGAACTTCATGCGATTTGCATGATCCCACCTCTCCAGCCTGCCCAGGTCCCTCTGGATGTCTTCCCTTCCCTCCAGCATGTTGACCACACCACTGAGCTTGGTGTTATTGACAAACTTGCTGAGGGTGCGCTCTATCCCACTGTCAATGTCCACGACAAAGAAGTTCATACATCCCATCAGCCGTTCTGCATTGGTGCCTGCACACATCTACAAATAAGGGAAATAAGAGCAACGTAGGGAGCAAATGGGTAGTGTAATTTAAGGAAGGAAAATATTTTTGTTCCATTGGCCTTCATCTGCGAGCTGCATATAACCAAATAAGTATTGTTCAGGTCTGTTGCTTCCATGTAGGGACTGACAACCTTCCTCTCCCATCACGATTTGTATGCGTCCTGCTTTAGCCAACAGGAAAACCAGGAAGGACCTAGTGCTTAAACAGCCTCCTGGTTCTCTCAGCCTTCACGGGAAATGAGTACAGTGTAAAAATTACTAACTCTTTAATTTGAATAGCTGGTGAGATTTGAGCATCTGATTTAGGAAGAAACATCATTGATGGAGTTATGAATCGTGGCAGAACTCTGTTGGTGTAAGTCAGAAGTTTCTTTGTGGAGGGCAGAGTGAGTCAAATATCCAGAGACAGCTTTGTTGGTCCTAAAGCAAAGGAAAATTAAGCCAAAGTTGGCTGCATGAAATTTTAATTAGAAGTTTGAATTGGAACTCGTTCTGCACTAGTTTGTGTTGTGTGAAATCACTGCTAGAGAGGGTGGGCCGCAAGAACAGCTCTGTGGCTAAAAAGTTACCAAGGAATTCCATGGTTGACTTACTTCTCTAATACAAAACTGCTGCACAACCACGGCATATTCAGTCCCAGCACTGGAATCACTGGATGTTATAATATAGTTGGATAAGAAAAATAAGATTTTCTTGGGAAGAATGTCTTGATGTTTACGTTACCTATACTGTGTTTTCTTCTTCAGCTTCTCTTTCTCTGAGTGTATTTACATTTCTGCCTTTGTTTCTAATATTTAATTTGTATCTCTAATTCTGTTCCTATTTTCCACTTTAACCTGGAACTACATCTTGTTAGTAGATTGCTGATGTCAGGACTTAGAATTTGAGATCAAAATCTTTGCAGAAAAAACCCAACCAGAAGTGCATGTTTTGATCCTTGCTTTTTCCAGTGTACAACCTTACAGTGACATTACTAGTGCTTTTACTCACACCAGTCAGGAATTATTGAAAATGTCTTGGCATTTCTGCTTTCTCTTTGGACGTTTATTAGGCTAAATCAATGGGTAAATCTGTAGTACAGTAATTACTTTAACCTTTCACCTTCTTAGGATTTATTATCATGAAAAACGTTCCATGTTTTAACTGGTGATTTTTTTTTTTTTATAGTACCATGAAAACCATTAAGCCACATTTACAATTTGTTGTATCTGAACGGGCATTAAAACAGTTCCCTGTTTTGCTATTCAGCATGACATAGTGTTGAATCCTGAGCTGAGCTCCCGGGAACATGGTGTAGACAGGATGACTAATCCAGCCCAAATTCGTTCTGGTGTCACTGGTGGATTAAGAGTACACAGTTTATGAGCAGAAGAACTAAAACAAGGCCACCCATAAGCACCTAAAAGCTCAGAGAACGCATAGCCAGAAGCTGTGCTGAGGGGAAGAAGAAACTGGAGGCAGTCATCAGGGAAACTGTTGCAGAGTAAGGTGAAGAACTAACCAGTTGAACGATTGGAATGACTATATATTTAAATTTAGGATGAGATTTTTTTATGTGCTATGGCAAATTTAAAGAGATTCCTCATATCCGAGCCTTCTAAGGACTCTGAGTACCCTTTCTGCATAACAAGGCAAAGGAAAGGGGTGGTTCTAAAAAGACCAAGGACCCTGACACATCTGCAGACTCCACAGAATTTTTTAAAAAAATCAAGATGTGTGGAAGAGCCTTAGATGATTTGTTTAAATTCTCTCTTTTTTTCCTAGCCAATAGCTGTTTGCCCCTATTTGAGAGGAAACAGAGACATCCATTGGGATTTCGCTGAAGGGGATCATGCAGTTCAGGAAACAGCAGAAGAGGACTGCAGGGTTTAGGATGCCCTGGGCTTTTTTCTAGCAGTCACTTGTAATATTTACCGTTGGTGTGAAAAGGATGAGTTAGCTGCTTGCTTGCTTCTAAATTACAAAGATTAGTATTTCACTGTTGATGAGTAGTGGCTTGAAATAATAAGGTTTTCAGTGTTTTAACTCTTATTTCCCTACTGAAAGGGAGGAAGTTTCTTGTATCAGAGGCAAGAAAGAAAGACAGTACGGCAGGTCTGTCCTTCCTCAGCTGGTAATTGCCTGGAGAGGAAGAGCTTCACTCCCAGCACCACCATCTCAAGCAGCCCTGTGCTCTGGGATCCACCAGTGCCATGTCACAGATGCTGGGATCTTTTGCAAATTCCTGACTTTAGAACAATGTGGAGACAAAATCGCTGGTGGACACAAGTTAGTATGTTTTTTATTTGGGCTTGTGATTTCATTAATTTTCAGCTGTCTGTTTATGGCCTGGCAAAAAGGGAATTCTTCTTCTCATTGCACGCTGGGAGCTGAAAGGAGGATGATTTTCTTTGAAGAACAGGTACCAAATGAAGAATACAAAGAGAAAAGGGATGCAAAGTATGATAGTGCACAGTGGGTGAGATAAATGTTTCTTCAAATACATAAATTCATCTGCCTCGCTAGTTATTAATATAGCTATTGTAGAACTAGAACATCCTCCTACTGTAAACCCTGAACAACCTCTTCTTATCAAAGATCCTAGTTTAATGGAAACTGGGAACTTTTGCTAAAATACTTGTGGTTTTCCCTATGAAGTTTGTCAAGTTTTATTTTATTTTTTTTAAATAGAAGAGGGAGAGGCAGGCAGGTCTAGAAGGTGTAGAAGGTGATGTTGCCCAAGTGAGGCTGTGCTGACTCCATCCATGGAGGTTTTAAGAACCCAAGTGGACAAGCCCCTGGGCAATCTGCCCTCGCAGGTACTGATTTGAGCGCGGGGGGTTGACTGTAAACCTCTACTGGTCCTATTCAACCTCCTCCAATTCTATAATTACATTTGCTCCTTTGCCAGCTGTGCAGGATAAAGGGAAGATGACTCCCAGGGAGCACAGAAAAGCCTGTGTTTCAGATTAAACCAATAAAGATGATGTCAGCCTACCGTTCTTGCCAGCAGACCTTGTTTCTGAGAACTCATGTAATTTGTTGTAATAAAGTGGCTGGTGTAAATGCATTTGCAACTCTAAAAATAACATTTCATCTCAAAATTAGCATATTTTCAATTAAGGCTCTCCTGTCTATTACAAAACATGAAACATGCACGTTGTTCTACTAATTGTTCTGTCAGGGAAAAATATATAAATTAAGTGATAAATGTAGGAATAGAGGTCTCTATAAATACAAGAGCTGCATATGTGAAAGCTGTGAAACAGAGCAAGGAGATTGAAAACAGGTTAAACATAAGCTTGGTGCTGGAGGGAGGGAGTAAAATGAAGGAGGCAGGATATAGCCATCAAGGCACAGTCCTGACTTTTTTAAGCACAGATCATGATGATGGTTATCTTTTAAAATGCTAAGGTATTTTCAAGATTTCTGAGGACCACCTGCTGAGAAATCATCTGTGTCACTGTTGCAGTGTTCTAATACCCAGAAGCTACTTAGAAAATACATATAGTTGTGCTGTGCACACATTGATACTATGTGTCGTGAGCCTCAACTGCTGTCCAAAGATGACTTTGAATTTATTGTGAGCAGGGTCCTGCCTTCCATCTCCTTAAAATACAGATTAATATTCTGATCGCTTCTCTGAAGCTATAGCAAAGCGCTTTGGGCTGCCCTGTGCTGTGTTGGTACTGCCTTGTGCTGGGGATGCTCAGTATCAGCCTGTCTTGATAAGCCCTGGGGGAGTGAGGGTCTGTGCAGACCACTAGACCCCTTCAGAAGGTACCGCTTTCCTTGACCATGCTGGTTTTAGACACGCATTTTCCTCTCCAGACGCACAGAAACATTGCAAGGATATCCATAATTTGCTAAGGATTGACTTGTAGCTGTGCCTTGAAATTTATAGCTTAAATTCTACAAATGAATCCTCACAAGACCCGACTTTGAGCTTATAAATTATTTCTGGCTGTGGAAGGGCCTATCTGAAAAACTGGAAGCAAGCAATGAGAAGCAACTATGGAAGAATTTTGGAATGCGGGAAGAATGGAAACTTTTGGAAGAAAAAGGATAATCTGGTAATTAACTGATATTTTCAGATTTGCACTTGGTCCAGGCTGTTACCTGAGCTGAAAGAAACACAGGTCAGATTTTGATTAATTTGTTTTGGGGTTATTTTTTTAATGTTCTCTTGACTTTGAGATGATGCCCGTTAATAGTTATTCGGAGTGAGACCGTTGTTGCCTGGATCACTCTGTCGTGGGTTGGGTTTTTTCTGTCTGTTTTGGTGTTTGCTGCGATGCTGTGTGCCTCTAAAAAACAAAGCTTTGATACTTAAAACCCAGCTTTCAAAACTGGAGATAAGATCATAGGTGCTTCTTTGACTGCTTAGACTTACCAAGCACTGAATACTTTATCTGTTGCAAATTATTTGCTCAGTTGTCATAATGAGAATAACCTTTGTCATCTCTTTCAATGCAAATGTGATGGAGACAGATGGTGACATCACCAAGAAACTTCTCTCTTAAAGGTTAATCTGCTTCCTAACTATGAAACCTCATTAGTTGAGAGCTGTCATTCTAACTCCAAAGTGTGCACCTGTAGTGGGGGAAATTGCCAGGTTGTACACAGACTTGTAAACATTAATCACATTTCAGCCAAATGTCTTCTTTCCACTAAGTTCTTGCATCACTCTGTCCTATCTGTTACCAAGCGCTAGTATTTTAATATTTGCTCTTTGCAACCTCATTTATTGGCGACCTAATTTAGGCTGAGGCTTAATCTGGGTTCTGAAATTTGATTTAACTGTGCAAATAGTTATTTTTGCCCAGCTAAGTTGAGACTTGCATGTGCACATACACGCTATTCCATTGAGACTAGCAAATTAAACTGTGGTGGCGCAGAAAGATATCAATGACCCTCGCTGGGATTTGTTTTAACTGAGCCACTTCAGTACAATAGACTGTTCAGTAACACATTCAGACTGGCTGATACATTGCATGGATGCTTATGTTAAAACCCCATATGTGTATTTTGCAAGAATTTGGATCCGAATGTTGTTTGTTTTCCCTTTCCCTAGGCCAGGCTTTAATACTCCAATCAATAAATCTGTAACAGTTTCACCTTTCTCCTTTGACATTTACACTGTTCAAAAGATAGTAACTTCACCATCATTTCTATTTATTACAAGAGGCATGTTTACAGGTAGTGTGAAGAAGACGGAAAAGCTAAGGACTAGTCATAGATACCAGGTGGGTGGACGGGCAGCCAGCCAGCCTAACCAAGCTGAGATCATAGGCACAAGATCCTGCCCTCCTCCAGTGTTTTTCTCACCATGCCACCCCTTGCAAAGAACTTCTCAAAATACACTGTGCTACAGCACTGGGCTCTGAACTCCTAGTGTCCAGCTTTAACTGTGTTTGATTATCACATTAAAAACATCTACAAACATTCTTTCTAGGGTTGAAATACCTGCACTTTAATAGGTTGATGAAGTACTATAATATATATATTTGCTTATTTATGCGCTATATATATTTATATAAAGTAATCATACTAATCTGTCCCAGTTTTAGTCTTTAATTTCAATTGGAAATGCAATAGGTACACACTATGGGGTTGCTTACTAAAGACTAAGAAGATTCTTTTTTTTCTCCTGATACGCTATGCTCACGTTGAAGGCAGGGCAGCTTTTCCAGCATCTTTTTATACTTGTACTCTGCCTGACTAAGAGCTCTGCGTTAACCTATCGTTTTTGTCAACATCATCGTAACATGTATTTGAAATACCTGTGCTTTAGAAACTCTATGCAATATTAATGAGATACTTTGATTTCCTTTAGCTGTAGAAAATTTAGCATCACACCAGTCCATCTCTGCAGTAGATTTTGTTTGGGTTTTTTTACTGGGAACTTAACAGGTAATCAGAATATCAATGGGAGACAATTAATTCCTGTCTGTACTTTAGAAATCCACCCTAAAAATCTTCTAGTTATGAATCTACTTTTCCTACATTAAATCAATTTTAGCTGGCCAACCTAAAGTCTCTGTGAGAAAAATTCCCTGATCTGAACATGACCTTCAAAGCGAATCATTATAGAATGGTTATTGTACTTTTAATGTTGCTGCCGAAAATACTCTTGATGGTGTGTCGATTAGTACTTGTTTGTTTATTTAATTGCTCACAATGGTTCTCTGTTTCAAGAAGAGCTGGCTGTTTAAGCAGTAGTCTGCTTAGCCCTGCCAGCACTTTCCGGGTAAGAGGGTGGGCTACAGCGTTATTGGATGATCTGTTTGGGTAAGAACAGCCAAGGCCAGGATTGCTTGAGAATTGGAGGGAAGCAGGGGAAAAGTAAAGATTGGAAAGTCTGTTTGTGTTTTATTTTCCTTCCCTTCTTAAGAGAAAATTCTGAGAGACCTGATGAGATCGCAAAGGGTTGAGAGGACTTGCAGAAGGTGCATAAGGTTAAAGAGAAGTAGGAGAGAAGTTCCCTTTCCCAGGAAGAGCAGAGGCTCCTGTCACCATCTACTCTTCTTCCTAGCAGACACTGAGAGATTCCATCTTTCACCTACCTACATGCTATTTTCTGTTATTAATTGAAATCATGGAAAGGAAGACCAGAAGAAATTACCTGCTCTGGTGGTCTGATGGGAGAAACCTGAATACCAGGCAGGCAGATGGTGGTGTTTTAAGAAATTTCAGTGTGGGAAAATGTTGTAGGGAATGTTTACTTTCAAACAGCACATGAAGGAGATAAACAGAAACATACTTGATGGTAGCGGGGGGGCTCTTTATGAAGGTTGGTAGGCAGCTTGCATGACTGTTATGGCTCAATGTAGGCAAATAACCTTCTAGATTGATTGAGAAGCAGCTGAACACTTTATTAGATAAGTAACGTAAATTTGGCTATTTAGTACATATTTTTTTGAAAAAAAAGGAGAGGATAGGTTTGGGGATGGAAGGGAGGTGAGGTGTCTTTTTTTGACTCTTTACCACACTTGATTGAATCAAGTTCTTACGTGTCTCTTGGCCTCATTTTTCTGTTATGAAACCTCTTAGTAAACCTTGCCCTGGACTCCAGCTGCCAAGCTGCATCTAAAGCAACATGCTGGATTTATTAGCAGAACAAAGTAGACCTCATGGTACCATTGTGGTAGAATGGTGAATATTTTACCTTCCTAAACATTGCCATTTTTTCAAGCTTCAAGAACCTTTGTCCATTTGTGACGCCATGAAATAATTGCTGCATTTGTATAAGTTTGGGGTTTTCTAATTGTTAGCTTATTTTTATCTACCTTAACATTGATCCAATGCCCATGCCAAAAAAAGCTGTTATTCCTTCTGTGGGTATTTTCACCCCCTGCTATTCCTTTCAAAAGACTCATTTAAAATAAAGAATTTTCCCCACTGGATCAGCAGGAGAGAGTTATTTAGGGGTGTCTCAAATAACATATTATTTTGGCTATATGCCTTGTATTTTCTTTTGATTAGATAATTTTTGACGTGTTTAAAATCTCTCATAAAGTTTGGTCACTGTTTGGAAAAGTTATGGCAAAAATGTATCTACTCAACCAGCATGAGCATTGAAGTTGGAAATTCTCAAGGTAGCAAATCGGTTTCCGAGAGAAGTAACAGGCTCACCCTAAAAGATTTTTAAGAATAGTGAACTGATTGTTTAACTACCAGCACATAAAGAAAACACCTTTTCCACTCCTTCCCACTCTCCAGATAATTTCTTCCTTGAGGGTATGTAATATTTAAGTTTCACGGTGTTGTCTTTGGGTTTGGGTGCAGACGTGATCCTCACGCATTACTCTCTCACTGGAATTTTCTTCATCATGTATCTTTTTCTTATTGCTATTTATGAAAATCTTGAGAAACACACTTTCGATTGTTTCAGTTTCACTCATCACTCAGAATGGTGACTGCTAGACCCTTCTCATGTAGGGAGCTGGGTTCACGTGGTCAAGCACAGACAGCCTCATACTTTGTGTAGGTCCAAAATCACAGAATTGGGTTCACGGGTTGGGAAGGATCTCTGAGGTCACTGAGTCCAACCAAACACACACAAAAAACCCCTACAATCTCGGCCACTAGAGCATGCCCTCAAGTGCCACATCTACATGTTTCTGAAATACCTCCAGGACCACCTCCCTGGGCAGGCTGTTCCAGTGCCTGACCACTCTCCCAGTCAAGTCGTTCTTCCTAAGATCTCATCTGAACCTCCCCAACTTCAGACCATTTCTTCTGGTCCTGTCCTTGTTCCCTTGGGAGAAGAGGCCAACACCCACATCTCTACACCATTTATAGAGCAGCAGAGCATGAGAGCCAGGGTTACCTACAGACCTTAGCATGTGCTTTGTTAAGCTGGAAAGAACTTCCATTGGTAGATAACAGTAATTACCTCATAACCTTAAATATGGGGTAAAAGCAGAAATGCTTTCATTAGAGTTGTTATAGACCACCAGCACAGGGATTTTATCTTCTAGTCATGATGCAGTGCCATGGGGAATATTCAAGGGTTTCTTCTACTGCTAGGAAAATAAGCATTAACAATCTTTAATGCCTCTGATTCATGGAAGTACTTGGAATCCTAATACAATTGCTATAAAGAGGCCTTAGGAGAGTTTGCCTCGTACCAACAATTTCTCAGTTTTATTGTCCATTAAAACGATTTTATGCCCTGAAACCTCTGAGTCATAACAGGAGAATTTAACTTTACGTTTCTCTCTGTATGTGTGTGCATGTTGTGATCCATGTCTTCCCTGTCCTTGGCCCTCAGAAAAATTGTCATAGTTACTGCTGCACCTGGTAGAAGTTAACTGTCAGGGAAAACGATGCAGAGTTAAGAAAGTGGCTGAACTGTGGTGTTAGATGCCTCATTTCTGAGTAGATGTTACCAAAACATACCTTAAAATATGGCTGCACCTGGGAGTCTAAATGCCACTGAAGGAATACTCTCCCCAAATCCTACAAAAACCTTCAAGATCATGGAGTTTCAACCCCCCTGCCCTGGGCAGGGACACCTCTCGCCACACCAGGTCTCTCAAAGCCCCATCCAGCCTGGCCTCGAAGACCTCCAGAGATGGGATGATGAAGCATAATACACAGTATTGAGTTGATTTGGTGATGCTGGAGAAAGTGGGGGGGGGGAGGGGGGGGCAGAAAAGAAAAAAA
>VXBJ01007347.1:147668-260820 GCA_013400055.1 Nycticryphes semicollaris
GAAAAGAAAAAAAAAGAGATGGATATAGGCAGGTAGTCAGTTTGATGTCTGAGTTTACAGATGATCTTTGTCAGAAACATGAACCACAAGAATGTGTGTGGTTTTTCTAATTGGAAGAGATAAGGTAAGTTGAGCGGTTTCCCAGAGAAGAAACTTTTCCATGATGCTGATCATGTATCATGACATCAAGAGAGATGATTGAAGGACTTAGGGTTGACAACCAGTGACCAAACTCAGCCATGTCCAGAGGGGATTTAATTACATATTACCCAGCAGTGTGATGCACTGAGGGAAATGGGCAAAGCTGCTCTGTGAGGTCTTGCACAAGTTCAGTAATGCTTAGCAGTAAGATGAACAGAGTTGTCTTGAAATGTGCTAGCCCAAAATTGAAGTGAGCATAATTTGTTGTGAGAAACCAGTAACTCTCACAGATCGTTCCTCCTCTAACACCAAAATGAACTGGTATTTGAGGTGCTATGCATACGATATCCTTAGTTTGGACATGCATTTTATCATCTCTTGAATTCTTCTGGGCTCTGCTAGTGAGCTACTGTTGCCTGGGTTTTCTCACAAGCCAAAGGATTTGACTCCTTCATGGGCAGAAGAGTGCAGAATTTGTGCAAAGGATGTGTTTTACAATATCCCTACCTTCTTTGTCGGCAACACTGTCTTAGTAATAAATCACTACATTAAGTTGAGCTGTCCCTTAGCCATCATGTCTTCCTCTTAATACAAGTAAAGAACCTCTCAGGGCAAAGATCGCACTTCTGAGTTCTTCCTAGATGATATTGCGGGTCTGATAAGCTATTCTGAACCTAAACAGGAGCTGCACCAAACTGACTGAAGTTATGTGCTGAAAAATGTTTTAATTGCAACCCGGTAAGCTCCGGTAAAGCCGTAAAGAACAAAATGCAGTCTGTGTCTGTAACAATTCACATACATATAATATAGTTTAATAATAACTTGGAAGGAGTTAGCATGAATTTTCTGCATCATGGAACCACCTCTGCCTTTTTCTCCTTTTTTGCTTTCTGTGTAGATCTATATTTATACATATATTAGGTGCAGGAATTGTGGTTTTACTTTCCTTTGTTCTTTTTGTTTTTTGCTTAGAAACCTGAGGTACCTGGGATTACAGCAGCAGGTACAAGCTAGCAGTTAATTTGTATTCTGCCAGAGCCAGGAGGAATATAAACTTGCAATTCATAATTAGCTATGAGACACTTAGAGAACTATACTCAATTTGATGGAATAATTTTTCATTTTACTCTGCAGCGTGCCTCTACTCTAAATTCCTCTTTGGGCTCTGCTACAGACTGTGCTATGGATCTCGTACCAGGATTTCCCATGAGCCATTTGGCAGTTCAGGGCCCTTAGGGTTTGATCTGACAAAACCTTTGCTCTGCTTTTAGTAGTAGGATTTGCAAAAAGCTGTCCTCAGGAGCTCGTTATGCAGAAACATCTTTTTCTGCATTTTGGTGGCCTGGTCATGTACGTACAGTTTGTTATTAGATTTCAGCAGAGTTTCAGTATGTTGTTAACAATACCCGCACACATTACAGTCTGTTATCCAAATGTGGTCATTCAATCTGTCTGTCTGTGTTTATTACAGCTGTGGGTTGTTTAGCTGCTTCCTTTTTTGTCTTTTTGTCTTTAACGATCGATAATACAGTCCCAAGCATGCTTGAAGCTGCATGCATGTAAAAATTTTGTAACCTTATATCCTAATCATAGAACAGTTAGAGTTGGAAGGGACCTTCAAGATCATCTAGTTCCAATCCCCCTGCCCTAGGCAGGGACACCTCCCACCAGACCAGGCCCCTCAAAGCCCTGTCCAGTTTGGCCTTGAACACTTTTTCCAGGGATGAGGAAGATTCCAGTCTTCTTCTAATGCTAGGGAGATAGTAGCGATAAATGTGATTAGATCTGTATGGTGTATAGGGAAGACTTGCATTTTTTTGAAGTAGGTTTTTAAGTTTTTCTTCAAAATGGTATTATGTTGCACCTACTTTTATCACCTTACACAACCGGCTACACCAACCAAGATTATCTGGTAGGCAATCTCAGTTTTTCTCATGTCCAGGGATCTTGCACTGTTTTATCCATGGAAAAACATGAAATGATCTTCCACTCAGACAACCCTCTTCCAATTGCAACGTTAAAAAGGTATTGTTGGGTAACTTATTTTGGTTTTTGATGAACCAGGAAGCTTAACATGCTATTTTGTGTTTCACAGCATGCTATCAGTTGTACGTGCCAATTGGGTCCAAGGTGCTTGTTAGGGAGCTTCGGTGAAGCTAACCAACCTGGTGGAGATATCCAATAGATTACGACCTCTGTTGAGGCCAAAGCTGTCCCAATGCGCGGGCCAACTTATGCACAAAATAATGTATTGCTCTCTTTTATGTTATTTATCCTTGTGGGTTTTTTCCAGAATTTTCTTTTTGGTTTTGGTGTTCAAGCACTTAAGCATTTGCGTTGTATTTTTCAGAAAGCACTGAGTCATGTTCTGTGAATGCTGCTGTGCAAATCACGTATTTCAATTGATTAACAGTTTAGAGCTGCCTTTCCTTAGAGTAGTTGCTAAAGTTAGTAGCGCCACAAAAAGACTCTGTCTGTAAGCTGTGATAACATCTTTGACATAAAACATGAGTTTAAGTTTATGCAAGCTATTCTGGTTTTGTCCTGGGTGGGTTCTCAAGCAGGTTTGATTGCTTCGTAATTAAGGAATGTATGGTGCTTTGAGAACTATCAATGAAATATAGCTGTAGCAACTTCTTACATTCGTTCACAATTAGAAAATCCAGCATCTTACAGTTAGTCTGGATGATTTCATTAACTGTAGTTTGTAATTACAGAGGCAAGTTCATGGTCCAGGCAGCAGATACGCTCCTTGCTTGGCCACCTGGGTCCAGGTGCTTCTAGCGAGCTTTGGTGAAGCTAACCAACTTGGTGATGTGAAGATATTCAATGGATTGCCCTGGTGAGACTGCATCTGGAATATTGTGTCCAATTCTGGGCCCCTCAGTTCCAGAAGGACAGGGAACAGCTTGAGAGAGTCCAGGCCAGGGCTACAAAGATGATGGAGTGGAGGAAAGGCTGAGGGAGCTGGGGTCTCTTTAGCTTGGAGGAGACTGAGGGGAGACCTCATGAATGTTTATAAATATGTAAAAGGTGAGTGTCCGGAGGATGGAGCCAGGCTCTTCTCAGTGACAGGCAATGACAGGACAAGAGGCAATGGGTGCAAGCTGGAACAGAGGAGGTTCCACTGAAATATGAGGAAAAACTTCTTCACAGTGATGGTGACAGAACACTGGAACGTGCTGCCCAGAGAGGTTGTGGAGTCTCCTTCTCTGGAGATATTCAAAACCCGCCTGAACGCGTTCCTGTGTGACCTGCTCTAGGTGTTCCTGCTCTGGCAGGGGGATTGGACTAGGTGATCTTTCAAGGTCCCTTCTAATCCCTGATATTCTGTGAGTCTGTGATTAGGACCTCTGTTGAGGCCCCATCTGGCCCCATTAGCTTTCATTTAACTCTTCCTGGGGAATTGAGAGTGCTCTAAAGCTTTCCAGGCTACACCACTCATCAATGGGCTTGACTACCATTTGGTGTGAATTGATGTATGTCAGACAAATGTGAAATATCAGGCCAATGCGAAACTGTCTGGTATTGTGACAATAAGCTGTAATATAGTTTATAAAACTGAGGTTACTTTTTTACCAGTTCAAAGTCTCTAGCAAACAAGTGTGCTGCTCTATTTTAGTTTAAAATCAGAGCAGGAAGTCCTCTTTTCCTTTCTTTAAAGTTAGAGTAAGCTAAAGAGTGAAGATCAAAAACCACACCTGTTCTAATCCTAGGGCTTCCAGAGGGAAAAAAAAAGGTAAATATTTTCTGTTCTTTCAGTTATCTGTCACTCATTGTTCTTGTGAAATTTGCTTGAATGTAGCCTATATATCCCAAAAATGTAATATATAAATAAAAGACAGTCTTTTTTATTGATCTTTGAACTTTGAGTGGGAAGATGGGACATGTAGTCAAGTTTTTCCCTGTGTACTATGTAGAAATCCTGTTTTCTGTAAGAGTCAAGGTTTTTTGCAAATTATGTATATCTGTTAGTTGGAGTGCTGAAGATGATGGCAAATTTTGAGAGAAAATCATGAGAATGTTTTTGGATAGATGTGGAAAAGAAGCATCCTCCCAATTGTTCTTCTTGTGGAGCATAAGTAAGAAAGGATATGGATGAATCTTTTCCTTCTCCCAGGTAGGTCAAATCTATGTAGACATTCTGAAGATTGGCAGTTGAAGCTGCAGTACAACACGTACTAGGAATTTTCAAAAGTTATGATTTACACCTTTACGTAGCTAAATACTTTAAAAAAAAATAATTACGAGCTTCTTTATTTCCTACATTATTTTTATTTCCCTACTGCAATACAGTCTTTCTTCAGTGCTGAAATAAAAGGGTTAGTGCCATAGCAACGGTTTCCATTGTGTACTATAATGACCAGAATCCAAGCCTGGGAAGGATTGTCCTGTCAGCCTGTCTTTAACCTGCCATGTCTTTCTCCCTTGCAATTCAGCAAGCTGCCTTTGTCAGCTTAGATAACTGTTGTCTCAGAGATTTGTGCTGTGCAAACTGCTGTCAGTGCCCGTTTAGCATACTGCTATCTATCGCCCTACACTCCTTAAGCGCATGCTGGTGGAAGCGTCCAGCCATTTCGCGCCGTTTGGTGTTGATAACTGTAGGTACTGCCCTAAGGATAACAATCTTCATTTCTTTTTAAACCTGGAGACTTGAAACATGGATTTCTTCTGCCCTCATCTTCCTCTAGCATCCCATAGGATATACCAACTGATGGCACTGGATAGCTGGAATCGGGCTGCCTCTGCCAGAGCATCTGGGACATCCATAGTAAAATGGTGATTTAGAAATTTTGTAATTTCAGTCCTTGACACTAACCATTTAATAGACTGGAGATAGCATGGCAAATTCTTCACAGGCACGGGGAAGAATTTATTTACACAAATATACACTATGACTGTGATGTAGTATGTCGTTTGGATTAGGATGGTAGTTGTGCTGTAACTCTCCAGTACTCTAAAATGTCATTAGTAAATGCTATTCAGGCTTCTCCAAAGAAGAAAGCGGCATACATACAAAGCATATTTGTTTGAAAATAATTGCCAAATACTTTCAGTCACACTGGTGATCAGTCTCTTCTTTCTTGCCAGAGTACATTTTCCTAGAATGTGCCTACGAGAGCAGTCCCTGGAGCAAAGGTCCAGCCAGCCACGCACACAGCCTTCGACAATGGGGAGAAGCTGGTTCTTAGGAGGTGAGGTATGGAAGAATAAGGGAAGCACATAGAAAAAAATCTACTTTTTTTGTTTGCCTTGAGCTTGCCACCTCTTAGCTTTGATCAATGCCTCTGCTTCTGGGGGTACTTCGTGATCATTGATGCTTTCTCTTCGTGTCCATCTCATTCAGTTAGAGGAGCTCTATGGCAGTCTCTTCCTACCTTCCCTCTAGCCGTGTCCCTGCAGTGACCTCCCAGATTGAGAATGTGAGCTTCAGAAAAAATGTAGTCACTTCTCATTCTGTCACAATTCTTTTTTGTCAGGCAGTATATTCATCTTAGGTGGTGTAGCTGTTTAAGAAAGTTAATTAGGAAAGGTGATTAGGTGCCCCTAATCCATAACTACCTTGTTAAATTTTTATATCATCCTCTCTTTGTTTGTAATCTAGTGTTGTTCTGACACATGTTGAGTGATGATCACTGTACAAGTAAACAAGTATCTCTCCTTTACTGTTCACGTTTCAAAAACTTTACTTGTATGTGTCCCAATATTTTTTGCATAGCCTTACTCTTTTGACTGTTTTGGTAATGAAGCTGTATCCTGGTATTTGATCAGGGTGACTGGTCTCTGCTGGGTTGAGAGGGGTAAAATGCACCAAATAATATGAGTTTCCATAGGAAAAAAAATATCAGGCTGGGGGTGGGACGTGTGCTCATCCCCTGTCCCTTTGATATATAAGGGACAGGACATCCCAAGCAGATGCTGTAAGAAGCTTCCTCATAAATGGATAGCAGCACCTGCGATCATTGTGTTAGGGAAGAGCTAGGGCACACTTCTGGCTCTCCCCTTCGGTTTATGGTCCTGCTGTCTCCTAGAGTTTGAGCGTACAGAGAAACTCCAGTGGTAATGAATTCTGTGTTCCTGTCCCAGTGCTCTCTTTCTAGAGAGCTCCCATTCCTTTACAAATGAGGTATTGCCTTACTTTTAAGGGAAAAAACTTGGAGATGGAGGTGGGGGAATGAGGGGATTAAGAGGGTGGGGAGAGAGGAGAGTCACTGTATCACACGGCCTAACGTAAGCTGAATAATGAAGTAACTGCAGATACTGCATTTACTTTTCCAGTTTTCTTTGTGGCATTATTCTGTTGCTTGTAACTTTCCTCAATAATATGTAATTAATATTCTCCTTCCATTTTTTTTGGGATAATTTGCTTCATCTTCCTCTCATCCCATTTTCATATTGAATTCTGATACTCATAAGCTAAAAATGCATTCCATATGGGTGTAGTAAGCAAACACCTCTCTAGCTGTTGTGAATTTAAGCAAACCATATTCAAAATATGTTTCGGTGATCCTTGGATCATTCAGATAGAAGGAACCTCACACATTAATCTACTCCAAATGCTTGATCAAAATGGGGTCAGCATACACTGCCTTTACTTCATCAGAGAATTTGTGTTGGTGAAGCACAGGTTTTTAGCCACAATACTTTGAGATCGTGCATTAGCCAGTTTGTACAGGATGAAATTAAGTTGTAAATTTTGCTGGCATGGTATAAATTGGTCACTGTTGGCATCTTGACTGCGATCATAAATTTGTGCTGACAGTTCTCTCTGCAGTCAGCATGTTGATCTTATGGGAGCAGCAGTTAACATATTTGCAGGGCCTGTTCATCATCCTCCTCCTAACTTTCCTTTTCTTTCTCTGTTAATCCTTACGAAAACAAGACCAGGATGTGTAATTACAGAATTACAGAATTATATAGGCTTGGAAGGGACCTTTCCTCATCAGAGAGATGCTCCAGGCCCCTGATCATCTTTGTAGCCCTCTGCTGTATCCTCTCCAGCTTTTCCCTGTTCTTCTTGAACTGGAGAGCCCAGAACTGGACACAGGACTCCAGATGCGGCCTCACCAGGGCAGAGCAGAAGAGCAGGATGACCTCTTCCACCTGTTGGACACACTCACCTTGCACCTTCATTGCTGGAAAGGGAGGTGGAAGCTTCTAACACAACCTTATATCTATCAGGTGCAGAAGGACAACTTTTAAGCAAGTTGCACGCATCTCCTCACCCAAAGGGTTTACTTCTATCTGCCTAGCATCCTGAGAGAAGCTCATAAGGGAGAAGAAAAGCAATTTTATATGCTAAATGTGCTACATACGCTTCATGCCAAAGGCCTTGTTACCATATCCTGAGGATGGGATGGTGCAGCATTAAATGGAGAAGTTTTACAGTTACTTAAGTTTGCTCGTATCTTGGTTAGCTTAGGGCATATACACGCTGTGAATCCCCAGTAGTGAGTGCTAAAACTCTGACTGCAGTCTGAACTACAAGCATGACCGCAGCAAGCTGCTTCCTGTGCTTCAGAACAACTTCCCTCTGTTTTGCAGTGTAGCCTACGATACAGGTATCTCCAAGGGCTGCGATTGTGTTGCTAGGAGCAGAGAGCTGATACACTGCTAATAGGTTGTGGGTCCACAAGAGAATCTTACCAGAATTGTGTTAAAAGCTTTATAGGTTTATGGGAGGGAAAGGGTGATAGAAGAAAGCTTTGGGACTATGAAGCGGCTTCTTTACAAACCACTTCCGTACTTATTTTGCCAGTTACTTTGCGATGCCACTTTCTGTCTCCAAACTCCCTTCTGCATGGAATGGGGGAACTGTAAGACAGATTTCATATGGTTTTACACTCTTTAGTAGTGGAAAATAGATACTTTTTTATTTTTTTGCTTTATGTTATTGCAAAAAATGAATGCTTAGCTGAGAATTTTGGATACCTAGAGGTTTTCCAAGGACCAAGGGGCACGATATGTGCCTCTATAAAGGAATCTAAATCCAGAGTTTAGGGTTTCTTGGAGTTGTGCTATACCTTGTCAAGGACAAGATTCTAGGGAAAACAGATTGTTTTTTAACATGCCATTGATTCTAGTTCCTCATGCAATTCCCATACTGTGCGAAGGGTCAGGCAAGCACACAGGCAACTTGGATTAGAAGTCTGCTCTGTTTTCTTCTCCCTGACCCTTTCTGTGAACTGATATGCCTGTCAGAAGTAGAGGTAAATCTGTAGCAGTATCCTTGAGCATATGGACCTGAATTACAAGCAAACTTTTGAGCATGTTTCTCTAGAATGTACTATTAGTTGTTCTGATAGATGGAGGGTAGCTGGTGGGACGTTCCAGTGGATATAATTGGATATAACGGGTCATGATGAAGTCAAAGGAAATATAGGGGAAGTATTGGGGAAAGTGTATTAGTTATTCAGTATATTATTGCATCCTAGAGAGCTTAAAGCTTGCACTAGTACTTGAAGAAACAACAAAGTAGAGAGGCAGGGACTGAAGCAGGACAGCCAATCACTGAGATATGTGAGTTAGAAAGGCGAGTGTAAAGTACATGTAATAAGAATAAAACACTGTCTTGGTTGACTCACTCTTTTATTGGCTACTAGGAAGAAGCAGGACTTTATGGGTGTTCAAAATCATGCTGAGAAGTATTTGGATCTAGTCCTCAAAACAGCTGCTGGGTATCAGCTGGCTAAGGCTTCTCATATTACCTCAGCCTGCCTCTACATTGGCACCTTATCTGAAATAAGTAATGCCGATTTGGAATCAACAGCAACAACAAAGGGACAGTGTTAAAAATTAAGACAATTCTCAGCTAGATTGCAATTTGAAAATCTGAAAAGGAAAGTGTTCATCAAGCTTTCCAATGGCTGCCATTACTACTAACAACCATTGTGTCATAGAATCATTCAGCTTGGAAAAGACACTTGGGATTATTAAGTCCAACCATCAGCCCCACTCTACAAATTTCTCCCCTACACCAGATCCCCCCAACACCACATCTCAACCACTCTGAAACACACTCAGGGATGGGGACTCAACCCCCTCCCTGGACAGCCTCTTCCAGGGTCTGACCACTCTTGCTGGGAAGAATTCTTTCCTGATGTCCAGCCTAAACCTACCCTGTTGCAGCTTGAAGCCATTCCCTCTTGTTCTGTTGCTGATTCCAAATAGCAAGAGACCAGCACCAACCTCTCTATGGTGTCCTTTCAAGTAGTTGTAGAGGGGGATGAGGTCTCTCCTCAGCCTCCTCTTCCTCCAACTAAACAGTCGCAGCCCCTTCCATCACTCCATTTCCCCCCTTCCCTGAGATCCCCTCCTGCTGACAAGAGGGGAGGGGGTCCCTCTGATTTATGTGGGTCCTTGACCTGTTCCCTTTCTCTCGGGGAATGGGTCCACAAGTCAATCTCTCTCTCACACTCCTTGATACTCCTCAACCTCTCCACTTCGTCCTTTAGCTTAGCCACCTGGCTGAGCTTGGCATTCACCTGGTCACATCTGACACAGGTGTTGTCTCTACCACCCTCCATGGCAAGTGCCAGGCTCCAGCACTCTCTGCAGCCAGAGGCCTGAACACCCACATGTTTGCATGGGGCCTCTGTCTGAGTGGCCATAACGTTTTCAAGCAACCACTTTTGACAAGGTAGCAATCATGGCTGGATGTCTACTAGCAACTGATGCCTTGCAACTCGAGGGTGAGTTGGGGTGAGTGCCCTAAGTCCTTTCATACATGGGCAGAGGCTCAGAGCACACTGTACAAGCTACAGTCATTTGCCAGAGCAGACACATGGGCATTGGCTCCTTACTTGGTGCTCCCTTAGGCTTCTTTATACCCTGGTGACTTGATCAACAAGAGGAGGTGCTGGCTCTGCCCAAGCTCTTGCAGCAGCCTGCCCACCAGCTGGCAGCCCCCCAGCACAAGTGTCTTCTGCCTTGCTTCTCAACCGGAAAACTGGTCACTAGGTACCCTAGGTACATCTTATGGTATTCCTAGAAAGTGTGGTTCGTCTTCCGTACTTTTATTTCCTGCAGGAGTTAAGGAGGAAAAAGTTTCTGGCATCAATATTCTCCATAACCAGAATTTTTCTTTTGCCTAGATCTTGGTTTCAAAATGTCTACTGCATAACATTCTCTTGCATCTGATAGGTGCAGGAAGGAACCATGTGTCTTGAAGGAAGTCACTTCATAAAGCCTTTAGGCGTATTTTGATTAATGTATTTCCAGCCATGGGCTGCGCTGTATAAGCAGCGCGCTATATTTCTGGTGTCTACTAATTTTCCTTTGAGATCAGTTTTATCTGTACGATCCAGAGACCTTGGGACCTCTGCTTAGGATCCACTTTGTACAAATGTGACTGACTGTCTTAGAGGAAGACAAATACAGCCTGAGCCCTTTGCACATGCAGGTTTTTTTCCTTGCTACCCTACCCAAGAAAATCTCACCTCGGGAGGGAATAGAGCAGTGCTTTGTGATTCCAATTCCTTACTTTCTTTTCCTCTAATGTGTACTTTTTCTTCTGAAAGTTTATCTGAACTTCTCTTCTGCTTGTGATCCTTATGCTGATGGATGAAGACAGAACCACGTAAAATATCACTGAAAAAATTGAATACACGGTACATCATCTATCATTTAGGGTTTATATGTTCTAAAGTCATTGCCGTGCTTTATTTAAACGTAATGTGAAATCATAGCATTTGGGGAGCTATGAAATACTACCCACACCTTTTTCAATACCAAGGATGTAGTATGAGTCACTGCTTCATTGAATTCTGCCTATGACAGCTGTGCTCGGGCAGAGTGATCTTACACAGTCCTCGAACAAAAGGCACTGTGGGAAGCATCACAGAAAGCCTCTGTGGAGCGACTGGGCAGCCATCTTGGAGGGCTTTGTTTGGGAAGTGGAAGAGAGGTATCAGCTAAAAGAGAGGGCTTGCTCAGCTTTGTTATGAAGCTGGTTGCTGAAGTTGTAGGGTGGTGCTCTGTTTACACTTGCTTTGCCACAGCCCTTTGCCAGAACAGCTGTCTTGTCTTTTTCATTGTTGCTACTGTACAAGAGTAGTAGCAGGTCGAGGGAGGCCATCTTCCGCCTGGTGAGGCCACATCTGGGGTATTGTGTCTGATTCTACGCGCTCCGGTGCAAGGAGGACAGGGAACTACTGGAGAGAGTCCAGCAGAGGGCTACAAAGATGATCAAGGGACCATAGCACCTCTCTTAGGAGGAAAGTTTTGAGAGGCCTTGGGTCTGTGTATAGCCTGGAGAAGACTGAGAGGGGGATCACATCACTGTTTATCAATATTTAAGGGGTGGGTGTCAAGAAGATGGAGTCGGACTTTTCTCAGTGGTGTCCAGTGACAGGACAAGGGGCAACAGCCACAAACTGGAATGCAAGAAATTTAATCTCAACATGAGGAAAAACATCTTTGCTTTGAGGGTGGCAGAACAGGCTGCCCAGAGAGGGTGTGGAGTCTCCTCTGGAGATATTCAAAACCCACCCAGACACATTCCTGTCCAGCTTGCTCTGGTGAACCTGCTTTGGCAGGGGGTTGTACTACATGATCTCTAAAGGTTCTTTCCAACCCCTACAGTTTTGTGGTTCTGTGAGGGTGAAGCTGTGGAGACAGCTGTGTTACAAAGACATCTAAGAGGTAAGCAGAGACTTCTTTCTGTTCCTTTGCATTTAGGGTAGTCAGGGTTGTTCATAAGGAGATAGTGCTTTGGGCATGACAGTTGTTAAGGCTCAGACGACTCCTGCAGCAGATAAGATGCTTAAAAGGATTACCTTCAGCCTCACAGAAATTAAGTTGTCCTGTCTTGAGGCCTTTGGGCCTAAGACTGATGAGGGCTGTGGAGGAAGAGATGGAGTGTAAGTGGGATCCCAAATACTTAGCAGGGGGCAAATGTGAGGGCATAAGTGTACATGGAACCTCAGCAGACAAAAGGGTGATGTTTTTTATTGCTTTCTATTATGAAAATGAGGACATTCTATGGGATGTTAAGAGCGGCAGACAAGACCAAGTTTTCTCAGTCTCTGACTTTGCCTGGTTCTTTTGCTCCCGCCTGAGACATCCTCACTGGCTTGGTGGAATGACTGTGGCATTCAAACAGCCATCATGAGCCAAAATCTCTAGATCATAAATTACACATTGACTTATATATACACCACTGGGGTGGCCATGGGCACAGAAGGTGTCACCTCACTGCTAAAGCAAATATTGAGTTCTTGGGTAACACCCCAAACAGGGCCCTAGTGGCTCAAGAAAGATGAGAAATCTTTTGATAATGGCTAAAATCCCCTGCAATGTGCTATTTATAACCAAGATTTTTTAAACCCCACAAATTGACATATTTGGCTGCCTTGAAGATGATTCTGCTGAAAACACAGATTGTGTGATACAAAGATTTGCCTCATCGAATTTATGAATATCAAGTGTAGGAAAATCTGCTTTGCTCAGAATTTGTAATAATTCAGCATATGTTATTTTGTCACAGACTTCCATTTGAAGAGAGGAAATTGCTCTTAAACTGTTAGCATGGAGGGCCCATATATGTCGATATCTGTTTGAGGAAGAATTTCTCTTGTATGAGGATTTTTGGCTACCTCTTGGTTTATCTCTTTGGGTTGCCTATTTCTATTACAGAGAATTCAGACAAGGTGTAACTCTATTACATCTGAACTGTATTATACTTTTTTGTGGCCTTTTCTTTGTGAATGAAATGGCTGAAGTAAAGCTTGTTTTGTTTTATTCCCTTTTTAAAGGAAGCTGAATTCTGGCTACACTTATACTGACTAAGTGTTCGCCTATGGGTTTTAAGGCTGTGTAGCAAATCAACTTTAAACAATATTCCAGATTGACTTTCTTGGCTATCCCAACATGGATTAACTCTAGTGTCTAAGATGTTGGGGTTTTTTTCCCATCTAGGAAGTTGTGCCATTTGCATCATTTTTTGCTGGCTGAATCCGTAGCTGCTAGTTATATACCTCATAGTTCTGCTGACTGAGCTCTCCGTCCAATTGTTTTCTAGTCTCTTTAAAGCCTAAATTAGGACCTACTAATTACGTTGTTTATTTGAGGTGTACATGCAAAGGCTTATGGTACAAATGTTTCAAAATAGGCATGTTCATAGCTGAGCTGTTTTGATGGTATGCAGCATACAACATACACAGCATAGTATATATATAGACTCTCACAAAACCTGCATACAGACCAGGCCTGGTTTCACTGTTTTTTGTTCTTTTTAGCATTTTCTGCAGAGCTTTTATAAAATCTGTTCTCCTCTTTTCTCACCACCGAATAATTCTGAATTTTTCCACTCCACAAATACTCTTTTCCACCTCCACTTTCCTCCCCTCCCCAACTCCCAGTGCTGTGGATGGAGCTGAAATTATCTTTGCTATTTTTATTTGATAACTTGAGTCTGCAGTACATAGCACCTTATTTGACAAAACATAGCATTTGTGCACAAGCATCCACAGTGATACCAGCAGAGATCTGAAAATAGTGCCTGCTTGTTAACTTTTCTATTAATTGTTAGAATCTCTTCATGTTTCTCTCTCCCACCACCCATGGTATTTATTAAGAAAAAGTCCTCTGAAGTCTGAGACTCGGAAGTAATCCCTTAATAATTTTACTGCTGGCTGCTTGTGCCAGTTTTAGATGGAGGACAAAGAAAAAATAGAGAAGAGCACTCTATTGCAGGTCAAGGTAGCAGCCTCTCTAACTTTAGACCTCAGTCACTTACTTTATTTTCCTCTCCCCAGTTAGATGTAGACAGCTCTGAGTTATGGCTCATGTGTACTTTGATGGCTCCTTTTTATTGTGCAGCTTAAACTTTAGTATTGCTGAATTAAACCAGCAGCCCAGGACAAGTATGGATGCCATCACTGTTCCATCCCTGGTTTAGGGAATCGGAGTAAGAGAGGGAGGTTCTGCAAAGTTATTTCAAATCTCATGGCCAGCCTTGGCTCCTGGAGGGGTCAGAGCTGCTTCTAGGCTGAACAAATTAATGCTGTAGAGACATAGTCCCACTTGATTTTGGTGCTGCCATAGATATGAGGAATTCCTCTGCACCCTTAAGCCTGATGCAGACCCAGTGCATGTTCTTCCTTCAGTGGGAAGAGGAGAACGAGACTCGGACATGGCTTCCCTAAACTTCTAGTTTTCTCCTGCAGCTGTTTCTATAGGGCTTACAGATCTCTTCCACAACTGTATCCTACCTCAGCTCTAAGCTTTGAAACCAGGATTAAAACTGGAAAATATTTTGCAGTTTGATTGAAAGATAAGAAATAGAGAAGTAGGGTCCAACTGGCTCTGTTTTACTCATGGGCTCATTTACAGAATCAGAGTAACTTGCAGTGGTGGTAACGGTGAGACTATTCTCAATTTTGAGTCTACTCTCTGTCCAGTCGATCAGTTCCTGGGGAAAGAAATGAAAGTAAAACCACAGTAAGTTTAATTTTTTTTTTTTAAGGTATCAAAATAAGAGAGCCACAGCATCCAAAGTCTTGCGCTACGCATTCCAGCAATCCATTTCCTGACTCACAGTGACAAAACTCAGCCCTAATAAAGTATTGCCATGCAATTAGAGTCATCTCATGAAGATTAAACTGTTCTGCTCTCTGAGAAACACTGCATTTATCTCATTAAGGATTTACAATTAATAAAAGGCAAAAGCTTCACCTCTGTTGCAGAGATGGAAAATAACTTGAGAGGAGCCTATGCAGTCGTATTGCCAAACAAAGGCTCACCTGTGTCCGGAGGGGTGTTGGTAGAACAGAGTTGCCAGCACCTGTGCTGGGTGCAAGGAATTATATGATTGTGGCTTCCGCTGGAGAATTTGTAAGTGTTCTGGCAGGACTGAAATGATAGCAACGATAACCAAAAGAGGTCATTTTTCTCTGTTGAGTTTTAATTCAGAAATGTGTTTTGGGACCATACCTAGAGTACTTCCCGCCTCCTTTTCACAGCCACTGGCAAGTAAGGAGGAAAATAAGGTCTTAGGACTGAAAATTCATGTAATTTACATAGACTATTCTGATCTAGAACCGGTTACTGGCAGTGGACATCCTCCCAGTGATTTGTATGAGATTCAGATGAGAATTCAGCTGTCTACCAGGAAGTTTTTGAACCACTTAAATGAAAAAGACTTAGAACTAACATTACTGTAATTGTGTCTCATCATGTTGGATTTTTATGACCTTCTTGTCTTATTGTTCAAATACTCTTAAAAATTTGGTATAGAGTACATGCATAAGACACCATATAGTATAGCACTAAGATTCTTGCTAATAGTCATAATTTGATTCTTTGAACCTACATGTTGAACAATGGTTAGTCAGATGCTTGAATATTTGTCCATCTTTACTGAGAGAACGGATTAAATTTGATTATTTTGATATGATTTCAAGAACATGTCCGTAGTTTCTTGCTTTTTCTATTTGATCCAGCGAGGTGTGGTTCTAGTTTGTTTGTTTTGTTTTTTGTTTTTTTTTTTACTGTTGTTAGAACATGAACTAGACCATAGAGACAATTTCTTGAAGTTTTCAAAATGCAAATGGATATTGCGAATAGAGCGACACTGTCCTTAAACATCCTGGTAGATATGCAACCTCTTTCTGGAGACAAGATGTGAAATGTTGCATGAGTTGGAGGAAAATTATCATCCACCTTCCATGAGGAAATTGGAGGTATTTTAATGGGGTTTTGTTACAATGATTACAACAATAAAAGCAAAAGAATCCTGATGAAATTATGAAATTGATGATATTCTGTTGTTTGTAATCGTGATCTAATTCTTTTCATAAATCCAAGGAATTTTGCAGACAAAGGGTGAAATATCCCCTGCGGAATACATTAATTAGGATAATGAATGACATGACTTGACACACAAAATGTTTATGTCTGCTGCAGTTCGTTCACTGTCTGCCAATTCAAATCACATCCTGTCTTTAGATCATTTCCTCCTGCTGCTGCTCAATGTATACAAACAATTAGCACTTTGCAATGCCTTTTAGGCCTTTTGGTTACATAGTAAGTTAATTGCTAGTTTGTTCTGATGGCCACCATGCTGCTATCTTTAGATGAAGAAACAAGGCTATTTTTAAGTCCAAAGTGGGGCCCTTCAAGGAAACTTGTCCTTTTTTTTTTTTTGGCCATATGTATAGTTAGAACATGCTGCGGCCTCCAATTTTGAAGCTGTAGCAATGTTTATTCTCAAGTACCAATACAGGAGAAGAGCTATAGCTGATAATCAAGTTGGTCCTTGGGAGCTCCTAGGGAGTACACAAGCAGCTTTCTGGAAACATTCAAAGGCACATGGTACTTTGGGTATTTCTCTGGGCTGAGCTACCCTGAAATCTCTTACCCTCAGTTGACCCTGCTGCTCCAGCAACCTTCTTGTTGTAGCTATGGCGAAAGCATTAAGTCTTTGACTTGTACTTGTCTGTGAAGACAAATGTCAGTAAAAATCTGCTCCTATGCTCCCCTTAACTTACAGGAGTAACGTACTTTTGCTTCATTTGCTCCCATGCTCCCCTTAACTTACAGGAGTAACATACAAAATGAGTAAAGGATTTGGACAGTTTTGCTTCCAAAATTAGCTCTCCACAGAAGCAGAAATATTTAGAAGTTCCTATTAGTGGGTTCATCATTTCAGTGCATGCTTACAGCAGCTTTAAGGAGACCTTCCAGCTCATAATAAATAGATTTTATTATTTTAGGGTTACTTTGTACCTCTTTCTTTTTTATTTTCTTAGCCACTCTTGCTAATATCAACATTTACCTTAAGGGAAACTTAGGTTTCTCTGTTTCACTGTGTCTTATGCTTGATCTCTTAATGATGCTGGAATAATGTTGTAGCACTATTGTGGTTAGCAACAAGCATTTAAAAAGAACAGCTTTTATGTCTTGCCTATGTATTTGGTGATTTTTCACTGTTCTGCTAGTATTATTCTCAGTCTATATCCAGAGAAACAGAAGTCTGGGTTAGCTGAAGTAGCACTGTACCAAAGACTCAGGTTTTGAGAATACGTCCATGGGCACATCTTAAAAATATTTTAGAGTGTCCACAGCAAGTTCTTCCAAAGAATAAAACCATATTTTTAGATTCATTCAGGGTCTACCATGATGAACTCCTCTGAAAAGTACTGGTAAGTAAAGTTACTGGTTAAGTAAATTGGATTTCCTCAAGTCCGTGAGTCCTGATGGGATGCACCTGCAAGTGCTGAGGGAACTGGCAGAAGTCATTGCTGGGCCACTCTCCATCATCTTTGAAAGGTCCTGGAGAACAGACGAGGTGCCTGAGGGCTGGAGGAAAGCCAATGTCATCCCAGTATTCAAAAAAGGCAAGAAGGAGGACCTGGGAAACCATAGCCAGATGATGGAGTGGCTTGTTCTGGGTGTGATCTCAAACCATATGGAGGAAAAGAAAGCTGTGAGAAGTAGTCTAAACGGATTCACCAAGGGGAAATCATGTCTGACTAACCTGATAGCCTTCTATGATGGCATGACTGGGTGGATAGATGAGGGGAGGGCAGTCTCACACAGCATCCTCATAGGTAAGCTTAGGAAGTAGGGGTTAGATGAATGGACAGTGGGGTGGATTGAAAACTGGCTGAAAGACAGAGCTCAGAGGGTTTTGATTAGTGGAACAGAGTCTAGTTGGAAGTCCATAACAATTGTGTTCACCAGTGGTCAGTGCTGTGTCCAGTCCTGTTCAATATATTCATCAGTGACCTAGATGAAGGGATAGAGTGTACCCTCAGCAAGTTTGTTGATGACACAACACTGGGATGGGGTGGCTGACACACCAGAAGGCTGTGCCACCATCCAGTGAGACCTGGACAGGCTGGAGAGTTGGGGAGAGAGGAACCAGATGAAATTAAACCAGGGCAAGTGTAGGGTGCTGCACCTGGGGAGGAAGAACCCCCTGCACCAGGACAGGCTGGGGATGACCTCCTGGAGAGCAGCTCTGAGGAAAAAGACCTGGGAGTCCCAGTGGACAACAGGATGCCCATGAACCAGCAATGTGTGGCCAGTGGCATCCTGGGGTGCATCAGGAAGAGGATGACCAGCAGGTGGAGGGAGGTCATCGTTCCCCTTTGCTCTGCCCTGGTGAGGCCCCAGCTGGAGTCCTTTGTCCAGTTCTGGGCTCCCCAGTTCAAGAAGGACAGGGAACTGCTGGAGAAGCTACAGCAGAGGCTACAAGGATGGTGAGGGGTCTAGAGCATCTCTCTGAGGAGGAGAGGCTGAGGGACTTTTTAGTCTGGAGAAGAGAAGGCTGAGGAGGGGATCTGATCAACACCTAGAAATACTTCAAGGGTGGGTGTCAGGAGGAAGGGGCCAGTCTTTCTTCAGTGGTGCCCAGTGACAGGACAGGAGGTAACAGGCACAAACGTGAACGTAAGAAGTTCCATCTCAACATGAGGAGGAACTTCTTCACTGTGAGGGTGGCAGAACCCTGGCAGAGCCAGAGAGTTGGTGGAGTCTCCTTCTCTGGAGACATTCCAAATCCACCTGGATGCTTTCCTGTGCAACCTGCTCTGCTTTGGTGGGGAGACGGACTGGATGATCTCCAGAGGTCCCTTCCAACCCCACATCACTCTGTGATTCTGTGGGAATAATTTTTTTAGTTGTTACAAGACCAAACTATAAAGTATGGAGTATCACAAGAATAAGGGAGGGTGACGTGCTAAAATAGGGTAGAAAGAATGTCTTTCTTTTGATATTCTCACTAGGAACCCATTAAGTCTGTGTTTCTCTGGGCAAGAGATACGGCTATTTGAATTGTAAATTTAACTGATCATGAACTTGGGGGCTTTGTTCTGGCAGCAGGAGCTTCATTTCTTAATAGTCAGTTACTCCAGATATGCTTAATTTGAGGTAGAATAAAGTTGTTGTTGCAGTCTACTTTTTTTTTTTTTCCAATTTAATTATTTAGTTTCTAAAACCAGACTGTGTTGCTTACACATAAAATTTTCAGTTCAGCCTGCTTATAAAAATGGCATCGAAACTAGATAGCTGCTAGGTCATCCTGAATAATAAGTCTTAGATCTCAGTAGACTTAGAACTTCAACAAATTTTCATTAGCATGCAAAATGTCATTAATATTACATATTTCTACACAAAGCATAATGACTTCCAATATACAGATGCACACTCGGAGCTCATTTGCTGTAATTCCTCCTGTGCGTATAACGTGTTTACATGCAAGAACAAACTGTAGTTTTGAAGAACAGTACTTCGAGTGAGCGGGAAGATTGTCGAAAGACAATTAAAGGAGTTAGATGAAGCACTACGTGTAACCCTGGGGAACAGGAGTATCTTGAGACCAGGTTTGAGGAATGCATCAGCTACATTAAGACAATTACCTTAAAAAATTACTATTTGGAGTGTTCTCATTGACTGCTATGGGTTATTCTAGATTGGTGAAATGAGTCTGAAATATTTTTGGTTTTCTATTATTGTACCCCAGTATTTAAGTAACCTCTACAGTCTGACTTGTATTTCAGTCTGACAGCTTAAGTATCTGATGCATAATAGATGTTTAAATCTATAGATATGTTTAAATATTAAAACCAGCCTCCAGAGACAGTTCTTTCCTTTTTCTTTAGTTTCTCATCCCACTGCTTCCCGCCCCGCCCCTGTTTTGGGGGTTTTTTAACAATTGTTTGAGCCACTTTTTCTCACATGACCCAAATCTCCTCTGTCAACAAATACGAAAGCAACAGAGGAATTGTTGATAGCTCTGTGATTCTCTGCTTGGCTGGAGGCTGACCTTGCCATGGAATAGGCAAACTTCATGACTTCTCTAAAACTGTTTGTCCAAAATTTGCATTAAAAACATTTGATGGAGACACGTGCTCTTTTCCCACCACACCCATCTGTCTGTGCTCAACATATTGCAAGTATAGATATACAGTAAATCAATCCCAAAGAACGTATATATAATCAAACTGGCAAACTTTGGGACTACCAGGATGATTCTTCTGATAATGCCTTGTTCAGTCACTGCTTTATGAATACTTTCCTTTTTTTTTTTTTTTCTTTTCTTTGGTTATTTTTGTCCCCATTTCAATTTGTTTTTTCAGGCTAAACACTAAGCTACATTTTCAGTTATTAGTCACAGTTGTTATGTTTGGGTCATGTCTTGATTTAGTCATTAAGAGAAAACACATGTCTTAATAATTTATTCAATTACATTCCAATATATATTCTTGCAAGTGCTAGAATACATGCCCGTAACTTTTTCCCGTTAAATATTCCTTTTGCTGCTAGTTTTTAAAGTCATTTATTCACTGAGAGGCCACAACTTGGTGACAAGCCTTGCATGCTTGTCTCTCGTCTCTTGGGGCCACTGGAAGGGGCAGTCCCATGGCTGAAGGCTTAAGTCTAGAAATCAGACAGAAACTCCATTTTCCAGAAGTCGTCTGATGTCTTCTCACCTTTATCTCACCCCCAGGTTAGAAAAGGAAAAAAAAAAAAAAAAGAGGGATTTAATTGCCTGCTGCTTTCATTTATCTGAAGCGTGGGTTTGATGCATGGGTACTTAGAAAGAATGAGATTTCTGAAGACTTGGGTGGCTAGCTAGAGACTGTTGAGGGCGGTTGGGTTTGGAGGAGCTGAGTGATCAAGCTCAGTGGAAAGTGTTGCAGATTAAGCACATAAAATGGCTCGTTCGTGATTTTTTTCCCAAGGTACATTGAAGTAATTCTGTGGAGGCTATTAAAGAGTAATTGCAAAGTGTCGTTATTTACATCCTTAGGCTGGCTGACAAATAGTCTACAGACTATTTGTGTTATATCCATGTTTATGTCTGCCTTATATTACCTTTAATAAAAGGACACAGGTCTTCAGGATTTAGAAATTGAAACCCATATATTATACTTAATATACATACTTTAGAGTGATTAAGTTATACAATGAAATTGCATGGCATAGAAGACCACATGCAGGGAAATTATTTCTCAAGGGTATTGTTGCAAAACAGCATTGGTTTAATGTAGGGTATAGAGAAGATATGATACCATAGATTAAAACCTCTCTGTTCACTGCTTTACTTACAGTCCCCTAGCAGTTCTAGCTTCAGGATCCTGTCCCCTAAATACCCTACCTTAATTAGATTGTAATTAGTTATCTTAATGCAATATAGTCAATCCTTTCTGAAATTTTCTTTTGATACCTAGGGACATGTTATGTCTAAACCTTATGAGTACTATAAGCTTATGTATGCAAAAGATGATTTATAGTCAAGCTCACCCTTCTATAACAACATGGTGAAGTAAGGAGGGACTAGAACAACAATCTTTTCGACATCCCCAGCAGAAACCCAACCTGTTCTTCTACTATAAGATTAATCTCTTGTAATACAATGAGCCGTAGACATTTGCCCACAGCCACTGAGGGTGGTGGGTGTTTTCTGTTTCCAGCTTTCATTTATTCTGGTTGATCATCAACATCTGTGCTCGGGAGTGGGTGTAGCAGCCACGTGCACTGACCACCAAATAGCAGCTGGAATAGAAAAGGGCAACAATTCTGTTAGAATTTCAGAATTCCTTTTTTTTTCCACACCCAAAAATTGTAGGTTTGACTTGACCAAATGAATTTTTCAAATTTGTTTATTTTGCTGAACTGCTTAGAAAAGCAAAAGGGACTATAATATTTTGTTTGCGTCTTTTAGTGATGTTTTGCAGACTGGCAATACCTGATATGTCTAAGGATATTTAGCTGTGAATAACATGTTGAAAATAATCAATTGTCTGTGATGAAACCTGGGGTTTTGATTGTTAATTTTTTTTTATACACTAGGGAATTTTCTTTACCCTGTAAAAGGGTGGAAAAGCCAAATTAACCCAAACTGAATAGCTAAGTCCATCCCACAAATATGTTGAATAGCTTTGTTAAATTATTTCAGTTGCAGCTTATTATACTTCTTGAGTAACTTGAAAGCACTACACAAAGGTTGGTAAGATACATGATTTCTAGTGACATTGAAATAAAAACCCAAAGGATTTCTATTTCATATAAAACTAAAGGATATTTATTTCATATAAAACTACAGGATATTTTGTCAGTTGGCAAAAGTGGAAAAATTGGAATAGCTGTGAGGTAAAAATTCTCAGAAGACATCAATTTTAGAAAGGTGTAGCAGCTCCAATTAAAATTCTTGAAGATTGATTCCTTTGAAATTATACAATACATTGAGGTAACTCATGCTTCTCATAAGCATGAATTAAAAAAGAAAAACACCAAAAAAAACCCAGAAACAAGAAAAAGAGTTTAGCAATACAAGTCCTTCTGGCTCTCCATCCAGACAGATCATCCATCCCATGGTATGCGTCTCCCATAATGCTCCCATCCCTTGGGTACAGGGAATCATAGAGTGAGATGGGTGACTGCAGGGGACGTTACAAGGGGACAATCTGAATGTGTGCCACACTTGGGGCTTAAGCCGGACACAGATGCTCTGGTCCCCAGCTGCTCTTTCCACTCCCCTGTGCTGACACAGATTTTGGGGGCCACAATGTCAACCATAATAAAAATAGGCACCCAGTACAGTTGTTGTCAGAGGTTGGATCAGCCCAGTGATGCAGGTTAGAGCACAGTCTCCTGGCAGATGGCATGGGAGGTGGAGAACAGGAAGAGGCAGGTGCTGGAACATCCTATGGAGGAACAAATCAGACCCTGCACTCTTTCTTTCTCAAGTCCGTGCTGTGATATGAGGGACACTTCAGTATAATATTTTATCAAACTGATGTGTGGTTCATGCTTGTGGCTGAACTGGATAAATTGAACTATTTGGGGTTGAACAGGCACAAACAACGATATTTACTTTTCTTCCTGTAAAATCAGTTTTTTATTGAAAAACTTCTGATCCACTGCCCCCTCCCCCAAATCTACACTTTCCATCAAGAAGTTGTTCCAATAAAAAATTCCCCACTCTTTCCAATTAAGTAATCTAAATATAAAATATAATGGACACATTAAATGAAATTTTAATGTTAGTGGAGACTTTGCCAAATCCAGAAAATGTGCTCCACTTTAAGTGCAGAGACAGTGCTACAACTCGTAATACCCCTAAAATGGAAGTGAACTAAAATGAACTCATTACAACATTGTTTATGGCAGGCAGAAAAGTGCAAACCACAAGTATGTTACTCAAAATGTTTTGTTTTGTTAATTTTTTGCGGTCATGTTAAGGGAAATAAGAACAAAGAAGAAAAGAGCAGTCGCGTTCTCACTGGTGGATACAATCTAGTGTTGTGCCTCAAAAACACAAAGTAAAGCTGCGCACTTCCCGAAACTGAGAAATGAGACCTTGGTATTTAAAAGAGCCTATGAAAAGGGAATATTAAAGCAATTTCTCATTTCATTTGCACACCACATTTCTGCAGCTGTAGTTCAGCTATACCAAGGCAAGGGCTTGTGGTGAATGTGATACAGAAGAGGAAGGACCAGCAGTTAGCCCGCAGTGTGGGGATTTGACTGGAGAGGGGCTGGTGCTCTGTAGTCTGGGCACGTGGGTCACAGCCATCTCCCTTCTCCACAGATATCACACCAAGGGGACGGAAGACAGAAAACGATCTTAACCTGGAGTTAAAATGCCACCAGGTTGAGCTCTCAGCTCCGGGAAGTGACTCCCACAGTTCACCTGCAAATTTCTGGCCTCAGCTTGTCTCCAAAACAAAACCAGGGCAAACACTTCCCTCGGCACCCTCGCTGTGCTGGATGTGCACTGAGGAGTCCTCCTCATTTTCATTACACACGACACAGTTGCTCAAGGCTGATAATACTGTCTGTGTGGGTATTTGAAAGGGGGCGTTTTTATCAGGGGGGTGGGATGTTATTCCATGGAATTTCAGTTCATTTACTTTCTCAATTAGAGACATTTTCTCTTACAGATTTCAAAGGCAAGGAAGCCTGGGATGGGGCCTTTAGTCTGTGAAGCCAGTGAGAGGATTAGTCTAATTTATTGCGTTCAAATAGCCAATACAGTTATAGAGCACAATTTTCCTGCATTTAAAGATTGCTACATGTCATGCAAGAAACCCCTTGCTCTACTTTTCATCTTCATTCGTTGGGATAATGTGGAATTGGCACAGCTTCATTGCAGCGTAGGTCCCGCTGACCCTTTTTGCCCTTTGTATTGTAGAGGAGGGACAATCATTTTGAATGGCAAGAATCTTCTCTCTTTCACGAAGATCAAACTTCATTTTAGAAGCTTTCTACCTGAGCATGAAAATGGTGAGGTTTCCTTACGCAACTTTTCAATCTCTTAAGCAGCAAATAAGTTCCCAAATAGTGGATAATGCTAAAAGAACCAACAGAGAGCTCCATACCAAAGGTAAAGGGATGAGGGCTATTTTTATTCCAAGCCTTGACTTTGAAACATTGATGGTTAACAGAACTAATATTGGTTGTTAGCAGAACTAATCAAATCTTTGACATTTACTCTATTTTAGGCTTAAGGGGAAGAAAGAGCCTTTCTCTTATTTCCCAGCACTCCCAGATTTGCTCGAAAACTTGAAAAAAATGCTGATTGGCTTAGCATCTTAAATTAATAGAGGCTCCAAGAGGAAGACTTTGATGTAAATCCATTCAGCCCTCCCTCTACCAACACTGTGATCTCTTTAATTACAGCCACAGTATGTTTTATAAATATTTGTTTACATCTTCCTGCATGAAGGCACAGGGAAAACATAGAAATAAATTTATGTAATTACAGTTTAATGATCCGCATTTTAATTGAGATTTTACCAAATAATTTTGTAAGAAGTCAGAAATGTTACATAAGTGCTGGTGTATGATAAGGCACTTGGGGTTTGAGTTCTTCACTTTTTGTAGTATTAACACGTCTAAGGGCATGAAGACAGGGGCATGAAAATACTTTAAAATGTTAGGATTTTTTTTTCCTTGCTCACATTTACACTATTCCAGAAAAAGCATGTCATCTTATGTTGGGTTCCTTCTGATCAAAGTGCGTTACACAGTGTTTGGAACAAGAACTTTAATTAAAGTTGAGAGCGATGTCTTAGACACACTTGCAAAACACTTTCGCAAGGATGCTCTCACCACTCTCTGGGTGCCCTCTTCCTAATTCTTCTCTGAAGACAAAATCACACTTTGTTTGATTTGCATTTGCCTAGTCCTCCAGTTTCTGCCCTATTTTCCCAACTAATACTTACTTGAGAGATATTGCCACTTACCAAATAGAAATAGAGAGTTAGGAATGAAGTAGTAGAGGAAGTTTTCAGAACTGCTTCTAAGATATCTTTTAACGTAATTTATGAGTCTGAGAGTTGCCACATTGGCTAAGTGAACAGGAATTGAACAAGATCTCTAATGGCTTGTGACATCGTTTCATCCTCATTTGGAGCGCTAACAGGCTCTTCTCCCCTGTTGCTTTGGACCAAAGGACAAACATACACTCAGTAATGCTAAAATTAATGTTCTCTCCATTAAGTGGTAGTGGAGAATGATTTTTCAGGGGATTTTGCTGCATTTCTTAGGACAACAAAGTGCTGATGACCACAAAGTCTGGCTACCAATCTTCTCCTGGTAACTTCTATTACCATTAGCAAATCTTAACCAAACTTGCCAGAAGCACAGAACTTCTTTTTGTGACAACAAGCCAGGTGGGAGAGGGAGACCCAAGCTTGTGTCACTCTGGGAGAGGTGGTGACCTTGCTCTGCATTAGCCACGTCTGTGCAACTTCTCATATTTCAGATTCAGATCTCCAGGAAATCAGGTCTTCTTAGGTGAGGTGCTGACAAACCAATTACCAGTCCATGTTTTGCTGCTTTATTATAACTCTTGTGTGTGTTTGTTCATATTTCAGATCAAACACTGAGAAAATCACCAAATGAATGCAGCTCACTGTTTTCAAAAGGGTCCGCTATAGTCATTCTTGTTTCTCTACTACTATCTTCGTGAGGCCACAGTTATCAGCATGAACTTACTTCATTTCTTTGTGATTTTTCTTTACTGCCAAGTCCCACTTAACGATTGCTAAAACCACACGTTTTGCTATTTCTCAGTTACTACAGGGTTTATGGGGTTTTTTACTATAGTTACAGTAGATCAGAATGTTCTCAGCAAGTGCACCAAATAAAAACGCTGCTCTTCCAACCAACAAAGGTAAAACCACTTGAATCTCTCTCTCTGGATATGGCCGTTTTCCAGATGTGCAGAGGGATTGCTACCCTTTTGGACCTAAAAGATCACAACTGGGCATGGATTGAAACTTTGGTTTGAATTGGATTCTTGTAGAGGTAAGGTTGTAACGCTGGAACTTCTTTTGTAGTGCTTTTAGTTTTCTCAGAAACCTTTTCCTCTTTAGTATCTCACCTCCACTCTCCACTCTTGCCTTTTCTCTTGTGAGCTCCTACCCATCTGAAATAGTAATATTACTCTATGGGGCCATAAACAGGTAATTAGAGTGTTGTCACTTCTGGACATTGAGATTTGCAATGTGTGAATATTCACTGAGTTCTATTACACCTCTCCAAAGTCACAGAAGGTTATTTGAGTGTAGACTTGAGTGACTAGCGTAGAACCGTTCCAATTAAATATTGGACTTGGAAGAACTACCTGTGTCACACAGAGTACCTGATGGGCAGAAAGCTCATGCTCGTTCCTCTGCAGATACTTTTCCACTCTGTGTGTGTAAAAATAGTTTATGTATTTAAATTTTGTACTGAAGTCATCTATAAATAACCTTCTCATTTGATTAAGAAGGAACCCCTGTGCAACACACACCTCTCTCTCTTTTGCATGTAGCTTTTGCAATCTGTGCCTTAGATATTATCCTATACCTGATTTTACTTGGTAACTTCCAGGTTAAATATCTTTTCCATTTTATTATCTTTCAGTTTTACCTTTTTTGTAAGATAAGCTTTCTTTCCCAGGCACAATGTATAGATAACTCTAGGTATATTGTAGCTGAGATTCCCTGGCTTTCCCTTCTTGTGATTACCTTTGTGTCCTGTTTTTAGATAATGTATTCCGTGTTTTGTCACATGCTAAGCCATCCAGCCTGGCAAAAGGTATACTATCCCCAAAGAAACTGGTACTTAAAAACAGGAAAAGCAGTGTTGTAACTAATTATTTGTACTCTAATTTACCCCTGTCTGATAATTCCATTAGATTTTGAACAAAGCTTCTAGCAAGTACATGTGCACCCCAGAAAACAAGTAGTAGTGAGTAATACTGCATTCTTTTCCACAATGAAAATATAGTCTCATCACTGTGAAATTGTATTGTGTACTATTGGTATTCCATCTAGGCTGATAAAAAGTATGTTCAGTTGCATTAAACAAAATTCAATGTTATGAAGTGTCTAAAATCTAGTAGCTTACAAAAGTCTAGTACCTTAGAAAGATATTTTGCAAAGGATAGGCTAGTCCATGATATATATTTTTTGCTGTTCTTTATATGCACCTACTGACCAGTGGTGGAAAAAATAAAATAGAGCAGAAGAGCTGTGGTATCCTAAAAATAATTCATATCATATCAAATTTAAATATAACAAGTTGAACTGTTTTCATGTACTGAAATCAGCAGCAAAGTTTCCAGTGGGATCAGGGGCAAAGTTGCTTAATGCAAGCCATAATTCTTCGGAAGACAAGTCAGACTAGGATATTGTCCCATGACTAAATATAGGGGGAAAATAAGCCTTTCTGTCTCGTTTATACTATCGCAGTGTTGTGAAATCCTCAGAGGATGAAAGGACAAATCTGAGTATGAAAGCGCATGATGTTTTCTGAGCAAAGGATGTTACTTCTGTGAATCTAAATATAGAGGTGGACAGACTGCATAACAGTCACAAACTCCTAAACTCGCTGTGAGAGAATTTTAATTATGATGAGTGTAAAATTGCTGTTTATGTAATGTTGAAAGAGTCCTGACCCATGCCAGAAAGAAAGAAAGGAGCCAATGTTTTCAGAAAGCCTCGTTATTCACTGATGAAATCTCCTAATGTAGGCAGAAGGATGTGTCCTATCTTGTGAGAATGGGTTTCCTACACAGAAGGAAGATGTATACAGAAAAAGAGATGATGAGAATACGCAACTGTTTTTGAGGACTTGGGTTTCAAAGGATTAGCTGCAGAAGCTGAGTGTTGTAAACAAACACCACTCCATTCTGAAATTGTCATTCTACAGAAAGCCAGATTGTATTCCACAGCCTTTTAGACTTTTTGTCTGACTTTTCTCCTTGACACATGTTTGTTGACACCAGGAAGCATGGAGCAAATTCATGTTCTTCTTCTCTTCTTCAGAGTAAGCATTAGCCTGCATTAATTTATTTTTCCTCCTTCATCTCTTTGGATGTTATTAGATTCACACTCAATGTTACCGTAAAACTTGGGTAGGTTTCTTGAGAGAGCTTTGTGGGGAAGCACTGGCCTTTTGATTGCGAAGATCACACAACTGCCAGTAAAGAAGGTAGATGTACTGTTGTTTTGCACAACTTCTTACCCAGAGAAAACTATACAAATGGCCATAAAATCAGAAGTGATGAGTGTGAGAAGCTCCCTTTCAGTCTAGGGGAGGAGGGTGGTTACTTCACACTCCAGTGGTCTTCCCTTTCATACTGCCAACAGCTATTTCTCTTCTACTGACAAGAGAGAGAAAGCAGGACTGCTCCTACACTTACTGCTGTCCCCATTAATTTGTTCATACTGCGGGGAATCCAGCAAGAAGCTCTTGTTCTTCCCATTAAATACAGAATTTGTCTGCCTGGGGCTGAGCAGGGTAGTGATGCTGCGTTGTATGTGCCCCACTGCACTGATCCATTGCGCTGAGGGAGGGCTGTTGAATCATACACCTTTGAAATAAAATGTGTGTTCCCTCTCTACTGCTAGGGTCTTGTTTTTTCTCGAAATTCAACAGTATGGATTGCTAGTGGGTTTAGTGTGAGTTGCTAGTTAGGAAACATTTAGAAATAATAATTTACCTAGAGGGAAGCTCATTTAAAAGTCCTTCCAAACCAAAAAGCTGTGTCTGTTCTGTAGTCTCTCTCTCTCTTTTTTTTTTTTACTTCGGTCATAAAATACAAAAAAAAATGCTGAAAAGCTAAAGGGGAGATGTTGAGATTGTGAAGAAAATAATTTGATGGCCCTAATGAGTCATAGCACTGCTTTGCTTATCGTCTTTTCCTGTTTCTCGTTAGCAGCCAAATGGATATACACACAGGAACATTTCCTCACACTGGCTAACAGGAGAGCCGTAGGTTCAGCTGCTTATGATCCCTCAGCCACTCATCTTCTCTGACTTCGTATAATGAGTCTTCAGAATGTTATCACAACGGTTGGATGGTTTGGCCCTTTCCAAAAATAAGCCCTTATGCATGTCCCTGAGTTTTTCAATGAGTCATTTCAGACTCCGAATCACTGAGATGTGCTACCATGGGAGAACAATAGCCCCAATCAGTCCTAGTTAAATTTATGACTAAAAAGCTGTAAACCCCAAGGCTTGTAGAAACTAGATTCTAATTTGGTGAAATACTCCCAACCCAAGATGGAGAGCAAGTACAACAGCTGCCTTGTCAAGCTTCATCGGCTGCTGTCTGTGGTTCAGGGTGTTGAACTGCAAAGCTGTCCTGTGCTGCTCTTGGGAGAAGCAAGTCTTCAGCCTCCTTTCCCACCCACTCTTTAACAGAGCAAAGATGGGACACTCATCTCTCCTGGAAGGCATTCAGATCTTCCAGAGCTTGTTTACCTCCCAGCAGATGCAACCAGGAACAACAGTGACCACCGTGACTTGGACGTGTATTTCAGGCATGGTCTAACATGGCATTACCTGCTAGCATTGCCTGGCATGGCTGCAGTATGTAATTTGCTCTAATTAATGTGAATGAGAAATTGCATCTCCAAAAGAAGATTATTTTGCCCTAGCTTCGTGAGTTGGTAGCATCAGCCACAACTTAGTAGTGTCAGTTCTAATGAGATTGTGGACATCTTCAAATGGACAAATACAATGAATTTGCTCTCTTGGCTAGAGAAATTGCCATGATTGATGCCAAAGAAGCTCAGGAGGCCCCAAGGCCATGGCAGATCACTTGAATTTCTGCTACACGCTACCGTTCTTCAGCTTCATCAGTGAATTGCAGGTAGAGGCAGGAAAATGGCATCCTCAATGATTATTGGTTTATATAGGTATGTTTTTCTCAGGAGGAACACATTATGGTGTACTTGCTGTAGAGCATAGGGGTTTATAATATTTTTTTATCCCCTCTTCTTTAGATCAACAAAAATATACTTACATATTAATTATCCTTTTTTATCTTTCTAATTATTTTTTATTTCCTCCCAGCCATAGTGGGACTATCTTTCCTTTTCCCGACTCCTTTATTAACCTGCTACATTTTTGTACATTGTTACTTACAGGTTGTTTTGAGGTCTTTTCAGCCTTGTAATTCTGTAGGAGTGACTTTCTTTCTGTTCTGGTATTCTGCGGACCTTCTTAAAATGCTTGTCAGACATGGCCCTAAATGGCACCTCCACATTTTTTGAAGTGCGCAGAATGTTCGATGTGGGCATTTGTCTGTAAGCATATTTTATAAATATATTACTGTGCATGGAGAAATGTTTTTGGTTTGTTTTTTCTTTTTTCTTCTTCTGTGATTACACATTTTTCGTATATGGTGTGATATTCCATTTAGAGGACCCGAGGGCCCAGTGTGTTAATGCCTGTTAGTGGGTGCTAGTAAACTCTTGGGAATGTGCAATCAGAAAAGGCCAAAGCTTTTAATACACTTCATATAAATGTGTGGTTACTGAAATACATATGATTTAGTTGAATGTGCAATTACTACTCAATTGACTGGCATATCTGATGGTAGTGTTTAAATAAATGTTTTTTTTAAGTAAATCTGGAAAATAACGTGTGAAATGAGGTTATGATAGCTGAACTGCTTTTGACAAAATCAGATGTAATGTTAGATTTAGGTTAAAGTTTTCATCCGCATTGTTTATCAGCTGAAAAATCGATTTCTGCGTGATCTACACAATCTCTCAGTGGGGAACGAAGTTCACAAGAAAATTTGCTTTGGGAAAATTGAGGACCTTATCATGACATATTTTTTCAGTTTTCATGCAGCTCTTTCAAAGTAAACTCCTTTTCTCTTTTTAAATCCACATTTTAGATTATGATAAACAAAATTAAAATTCATGAAACAGATAACTAATGCCAAGAGAAAAGTGCAGCTTTACATTTTAAAAGATGCTTTTACTTTTCGTAATCTAGTGAGAAGTTGGAGGAGGAAATATTACAGTTCAGAGCATCTCATCTGAATTAGGTCTTGTTTGTTGCTGGCTGGTTTATGGTTTCAGTTGCTAACCCCACATAATCAATTATTTCTGCAGTTCTATCTTTCTAGGTGACGTGCTGAAAAACAACTCAAGAGTTTCGAGTCTTTAATTAAATATTCCTACAGCTATGGACTTTTGTCTTCACACAGAGCTTGTAAAATAGCTGAAGGAGAGCTGACTGTCTTGCTTTTATGTTTGGGACTAGAAGGATAAGTCCAAGAAACTCATGGGATGACTTGTTTTGCTAGGCACAGAGAACTTGTCAAAGATGGGTTAAAAAGAAAAAAGAAAGCTGTAAGATATTCAGAGAAGTGTTCAAGCAGCCTCATCCTACTATAACTGATTCTTGACCTTCCCATTGCTTGAGATTCTGCCTGCCTTTAATGAACTTCTTTCATTTAAGCAAAAATAATCTCTTCCCCTCAACCCCTTCCAAAAGGAATCAACTATAGGGAAGAATGCAAATTGTTAGCATTTGTTTTTTGGCTGGGACTTCAAATTAATTCTTCTGTGTGTTTTATTGGCTTCCTCATTAAAAGAAATGCTATTTTAGAAAAGTGTTCTTGATTCTGAAGTGATATGAAATTTGCTATAATAACAGTTCTGTTTCTTTAATCTTCTTTTTGTGTTTTTGTCCTAGTAAATACACTGTTTTGGCTACCTTAATAAAGAGTGAGAAAAAGAATTTATAGCAGGCATTCATCCTACAGTTTCCTTGTCAAACTAGTTAGAAATTAGCTGTCAGTTTAGAAAAAAATATGAAAAAAGGGGACAAAAAATCCAATGTGTATTCATGCTAGCACAAAATAATACAAAAACACTAGAAGAGTTTATCTTGGACCTTGCTGTTTATCCTTCTGGCTGTGAATCTGTAGAAGTGAAAAGCATTTTGACATTCATGGTAGTGGCTGTGTCTACATAGTCCTGTGAAGACATCCCCAGCAGGAAGTTAAAGGCCGAATGCCTCAACTGTCTGCTTGCTGTGAAATTCTTGGTACTGTCATGCAAACACCTCACCTGATGTGTTGGGAGGCCACAGAGGATATTTTAAGTGCACCTTGCCCCTGTTATGCTGACAATAGGAGCCGGTATGCATAGTATGGCTGGTTCTTTCTCAGAAAGGCCACTAGGCCTCCCTCCTGGGCCTGTGCACCACTGTAGCACTGTGCTGACCATGCCCCTTGAGAAACCTTGACCCTCACCACCCTTTGCCTTATCGGGCAACCCACAGGGCTGTTGTGGCACCAGGTTTTCTGGTAGAGCCACGCCTTTTGGAGGTGCCTTTCCTACTGCCTTCACCACAGGAGAAAAATGTCCCATCCACACATGTGCCTCTTCTCAACGCTGGTGAGGCCTCAACTCAAATGCTGTGTTCAGTTCTGGCTCTTGCCACAAGGAGGACATTGTAGTGATGGAGCATGTCCAGAGGAGAGCTACCAAGCTGGTGAGGGGTCTAGAGAACAAGTCTTGTGAGGAGATGCTGAGGGAATTGGGCATGGTTAGTTTGGGAAGAGGAGGCTGAGGAGAGACCTCCTTACCCTCTACAACTCCCTGAAGGGAGGTGGGTGTTGGCCTCTTCTCCTAAGGGAATAAGGACAGGACCAGAGGAAATGGTCTGAAGTTGCAGCAGGGGGAGGTTCAGATGAGATCTTAGGAAAAATGACTTTACTGGGAGAGTGGTCAGGCACTGGAACAGCCTGCCCAGGGAGGTGGTGGAGTCACCATCCCTGGGGGGTATGTCAGAAAGGTATAGATGTAGCACTTGAGGGCATGCTCCAGTGGCTGAGATTGTAGGGGGGTTTTGTGCGTGTATGGTTGGATGCAGTGATCTCAGAGGCCCTTTCCAACCATGACGATTCTGTGATTCTGTATGACCTGAACCTGATGCTTTGCAGCTACAGGCCATGGGCAACAAACTACCCTAAAGATCTCATCACTTGCAAAGGCAACTGGCACAACTCTGAAAGCCTTTTTTATCTACTCAGGTTGCCTTTGCACCTTGGGGTTTGCTTGGGGATCAACATTTCAGTGTGTGATGCCAGGGTGGCATTAGGCATCCTCCTGTGTCTTTTTGCAGATGTGCTTGGGCACTGTCCATTATCTCTGGCCTATTCAGCTTCTTTGCATGGCCATGACTGCTACCATCTCAGCCTTGCCTCTCTCTCTTCTCATCCTCATCAGCAGACTCCAATCCGGATAGTCTTGCTTGTTTCAGGTAAGTACCAGTTTTGCTTCTGGCAAAGAGCTATAGAAAAATTTAACCATTATGGACATCCCTGGTACACACCAGTCATTTTTTGCCTAAGCTCCAGTTCTCTGGGTTCTGCTGGCAAACTTACAGATCTGTCACCTTCCTCATAAACAGTTTCAGGAGAATCTCCTTCCACCTAATGTGGAAGTCAAGTGAGCATATTGAATCATACCTATAGATGCCCTCAAGAAGCAGGGAAACAGACATTTGTTAGAAGGCCAGTTTTCTACCCCAACTTTTTTTGTGGGTTCTTTTTTTTCAGTTTAATGAAATATTAATTACTTTTAGAACTGCTTGTATCACTTGCCTATTTCAGTCAGTGCTTCTTAGATCATTTCTCTTTGGGAATCTAATCTGAACAGAAGTTAGTTTGTCCCCACATTCTGGGCCAGATTTTCCAAACCGATTTAATTCACAGCAAGCATTTAGGCATGCAGCGAAGAGGACAGATTTTCAAAAGAGCTTGGGTTGTGTAGGTGCTTAAAATTCCACTAGAAATGCTACAGCAGGAAGACATTCAGAGTTCTCTGGTTTTCAAAACAAACACAAACAAAAAATAAATTCTTTGTCTTGGTAAGGGAAGAGATAATTTGAAAAATCCTCCTACATTTGCAGACACTAATTTCTGGAAATGGTACTGCAAATACTCTTGGATTGCTTGTCCAATATACTTGATGACAACCCAGTTCTTCCTATCAGAATAGAGAACTGCAAGTCTCCTGTGCATTCTGGTAGCAGAGAAAGTTTATATGCCTTTGTTGTCAAGTTTTCTATATTTTATTTTTCAGAATTTAAATCAAACTTGTTTTGCAATCCAAAAAAAATATGTTCAGGTCAGTGCATTTTTACTCGTAGTTTAATTGGAGGGCAGCATATCTGGCTGGCTTCATTTCTTTGATGGGTTCTTCAATTCCTTGAGGTTACAGTGGTTTGTAATGTCTTTTACTTGTAAGTCCTTAAAGGCACAGTCAGCGTACAAGCCTTTTTTCAGTCCTTTGTTTTCTAGTGTAAAGTTACCACGTTCATAAAGGAGTCAGTACCTATTGATAACGAGCAACAATCAATACTGTCATGTAGCAAGGTCACCCTCTTCCTGTCTCTTTATTTTGTCTTCATAATTCCCTTCTGTCTCCAAATATTCCGCATAGGCTGAACTGTTGCTGGTGCTCAGTGAACACAAAAAGAGTGAGGTTGGCCTGCAAGGTAGGACGGATCTCACTGGGAGGCCAAGGCTTTAGCATCAACCATGTCCAAGGCAGAGGATTGGATTTGCACTGGGGATGACAGGCCAGAAGGGTGCTGGAGGCGGGCTGCAAGATCAAGGAAGAGCTGTGCAAGCGTTGGTGCTGGCTGGAAATGACGACTCACTTTCCGAGCAACACGCACCACAGTCTAATGTTTTTGTGGAGGATTCCCTGAGAGAGTCCCTGTGATCTTAGATTTCCATTATAGAATCATCTACTGCTCAGGCATCGTTACAGGAGGGTGATGCCAACCCTAAAATAAAAATTAGGAGTAGCTCTTTGACCCCGCTTACAGAAGAAGAAGGTTTCAGTGTTTTGTTGAGGAATTTTATTGTCTCCACAAAGTAGTAGCATTATGGAAACGTCTCTGTCAAGCCACTAAAATGCCCTGTCCGCAGCAGGGAAAGAGGAAAAGAGGAGAAAGTGTTGAAAATTGAATCAGACGACTATAAGACCAGAATAAGCACCAGAAGGTCTTCCTTTTTGATAATATAAAGAGAGAATTTTGAAATCCCTCACTCCTTTCCCTTTCCCTCTTTCTGCCTTTTCCTTAACAAGAATCAGTTCATCTCACATGCCCTTTGTTCTGTTTCTGTCTAGCCTGTGCTGCATTCGGGATCCTTGCCTTCAGTTCTCATAGCTGGTATTAACAGCTATTTTTTAGAAAACTCTCTAGAGACATCCTCACACAAATGCTCTTAGAAGTCCGCTGCTCGGGAGAGAATTATTCAGCAGTGAGAACAGCACAGCAGGCAAGCATCTCAAAATGGAGCCAAAGCTGTAGTGAAACATTTGCCTCCAGCTAAAATAAGCCAGGTAGACTAAAACTAAAGCAATTGCCTGGTGCAGACACATGCTGAGTAGATGCAGCTATTGCTATTTTATCATAAGATCTTCCACACTTCGTTGTGTATTGTAAAAAGGCAGCAGCTACTCAGCACTATCATTCTCTATTCTCTCATGGTGGATTAGCACCATGTCCTGGCCCAAGGCTGCCCGGGTATCATCCAGGTTCACTCCGAGTGAACCCAGCGCACGCTGGATTGATCAGATTTGCTGTTCATATGGAAGCTGATTCTACAATGAATGCATCCATGTTTCTATCTGGGACTATAGTTTTGTCTATTAGATGGCCATAGGATGGACAGATGGACATGGGTTATATACAGTTGTCCCAGGGCAAGTCTGCCCCTCTCAAGAGAGTCCAGGCTCTGTACTTGTGTGATGTGCACACAGCTGATGCCTGTAGAAGGGCTGCGCAGACCCCTGGGTTTTGGGTAGTCCTCTCAGATTTAGTGCTCCAAGGGGAAATCTGTGTATGTTGAAACCCCAGGGGAGTAGCTAAGGGCCTTGTCTCTTCCTGACCAAAGTGTATAAGGGACAAGAGGTCATGCCAGGAAAATTCAGACTCATGGTAACTTTATCCTGGGAGAAACAGTTTCATCATTTAATATACCCATGTTTTGTATATTCACTGTCTTTCTGATTTCAGGATTTTCAATGTTTTGGTTTGGTTTTGATTTTTAAGTTCTGCTGCCTTGTTTCTCTCCGCTATTTGTTTTGAACCAAAACTCTTGCTATAGGAATTTTGGCCAAAGTGCCCAGCAGGGCAGCAAGAGTGAAACATGCTGAGCTTTGGCTGAAATTAATAAGAGGACTTTCCATAGCAGCAGAGATCCTGGCATGACTGTACGGCTCCACTTCAGAGCCTGTGAGCTGGGTGGTGGCTGTTAAGCCCTTGCTGTCTACCTCCTCGCAGGCAGTGAGAGTGCAATTATTTTCTCTCCATTAGAAGTGCTCTCTTCATCCCGTGTGTGGGCCTGTTGTGTGAGTGGTGGAAAGGAAAGAAAGCCCTGTCACTTCTCCAGGCTTCCTTAAGCACACTGCTTTCCCCTTCCTGAGAGTAAAAGTGAAGGAATGATTTCTGGATGACCTAAAATATAGTGATCACTCTTGTTGGCTGGCCACTTCCACTGACTGCTTGCAGAAAGGAAGAGCCTGCAACTGGGAGATGGCATAAGGGTAGCTGTGCTTGTTTTTCTCTTTTTAGCTGGCAGTATAGAGGCATAATAGAACTTGAGCATGTGTCTTTCTGGATGAACTTTAAAAACATCATTACCAGTTATCTCTGGAGAGATAGGGATAGACTTTTCTGCAATGTATACGTAAATTCTTTCTGCTTGATAGATGAAAACAATTGCTTGTTTTAATTGTGTGGCAGAGGAGAAAGAATTATGTATAAATACTTACTTTTACTACCTTTAGCCCTCCTGACCATATATAAGGAGATGCTAGCATTTGAGAGCAATTGAGCTCGTTCTGCTCATACCCTAAATAGATGAGAATAGTAGTCGTTTCTAAGATTCCCAGTCTTAGATGTTACAACAGTACCGGAGATGACTCAAAAAGTTCAGTGTAATGGTTACATGGCGACTGCTTTATGTTGATATTATCATGGCATATTTTCCAGTAGAGAAGTCAATAATTAGCACATGGGAAGAGGTTATTTTGTTAATAAACAGCACACAGTGCCAATTCATCCAATATAAACCTATTGCATCTGTCTAGAAAGCACATATACTCCATAGGACCTCATAAATTCTAATAATCTGGGTATGGATGATTGCTAAATAGCTGGAAACCTGGAATGATGCAGACAGAGATGATTCAATCGTTGTACTTCTTCCTCAAACTCACCAGTGATCCAAATAGCTGTAGGGAATACTCTGGCTCCTGGCATGCTGCCGGAGTAATAACATTTAAAACTGATGAGCAACAGGCATAGCGTAGTCACACGTGCTTTGCCATTAGAGTGGAGTTTCCTATCCAACCTAGTGAGGATAATTACATTAATTCCCATCCCAAGTTCTCCTTCTAGTCAAACTGAATGCTGCCTGTGTAAATTGGAGCAGATGTGCTCGTGTCATGTGGGAAAGAGCAGTTTAATTCAGCAGGGGATGGAGTGGAGCATCCTTAGAAAAGTTTCTCAGTAAGTCCCAGTAAGTAAGTACGGGTGGATTTAGTTGGTTTCTAACCCTCCTCCAACCCCTGTGAGAAGACATAAGGATCTGGATTTTCATACAGGTGTCATTGAGAGGAGGAGGAAGAGACTGGAACCCACCTGCCTGGTAGGTCACCAGGAGACTTCACTCTGTGAGTGCAGAGAGGGAGACCTGATTATCAAGAGTAGGGTAATGAGCCATTTTTAATTAGTTCACAGTCATCCAGACACCATTAACAGAGATGTTTCAGCCCCTGAACTTCTTCCTACTTAATGATGAAAGGAACAAAACCACCAGCAGATTTGGAGAGCATCCAGAGCCCAAAGAGACGCACGGTTTGAGTTGGCATTTGCCCAAATGTGGAACATGAGGGAGGGAGGGAGGGTGTAATGGGATGGCAGTGAGGTTTAAAAGAAATAGGTAAATTCAGATAGCTCTTTTCCTAATAGGACCAGTGGGAGGGGAGTTTCATTTTTCTTGAAGTTTTCCAAAATTGGTGACACCCTCTTACGCTGCAGCTTCTTAGGGCTGTTACTTTTTCCTTCCATCTGTCATGCAGTCATCAGATGAAAGCATAGCTGCCTAGCTTGAAAGTGAAGCTTCTCTTACCTTAAAAGTACTATTTTTCACTCTTCTTTGTCATGTTTTGAATCTGTGACAAGCAAAACTGCTAACCTTAGCTCTCCTCCTAATTAGGCAACAGCATTAAAACTCTTCATTAATGCCACCTCTCCCAGGTGGCTGCAGATATATATATACTTTCACGGAGTAATTGCTTTCTGGCCCTCATTTTAATTGGAGCCAGTGGGGGGCCTGTGGAATTCCACTGCCTTCATCTCCCACCGGCTCATTGTTCTATGACACAAATTTAGAAACAGGGAACTACTTTCCAGATCAGCATCTGAAAGAATGCATAAGTACGGGGGGAAAAAGCCAACAACATCACTGATATGTAAGCGGGATTATATTGGGAGAAAGCAAAGTTTTTCATTTTGGTTCTTAATTTCAAATGTCGGGGGGGAGGGGGGAGGGAGGGGTGGTGGAAGGAACAAATTGGTGAAAAGCTTTCCAGCTTTTCTGTTTTCTGGTTTAATCGGATGTGATGCAGCTTGTAACTAGGTTAATCAGATCCTGAAGGAGCTTAAAGACCATTTGAGGCTAAGCTTGAATGTTTGTTAAGGTTACACCTATTTTGCAGAAATGACTCAGTTTTCTGGGTCCTTGGAGTTTCAGACAAAGTATGGAGGGAGAGAGAATGTCATGGCACAAGGCAAATGCAATACACAACGTTACAAGGCCAAGTATGAAAGGAACTACCTCTCCCAAATCAAATTTTGTCAACTTTAGCTTCATAAAAGTTTTTTTGTTTTATTGAACATTCATATTTCGGATCCTTTTTGAGGAGCAGTAAGAAACCATTTGCCAGAAGACAACATTTCTTCTAAAGAAGCTCCAACAAACCAGCAGGTTGGAAGGAGAGTATCTGTTCATACTTGATTACACAGAATATAGTCGGGCATTTTTTTATGCTTAGAGAGGATATCAGTTATTGAGATGTGTGCTTTAGCTAGATGTTTCGAATGAAATGAATAGTGGTGAAATGATAATAGTACTGTTATCAGTCTTCAGAGTTAATACATGCTAAAGTGCATGAAGCAATTCATATCAGACACCTCTACTCTGTATAATATTCCAATTAATGTTTTGTAAATTACAGTTGTAATCATAAGGACTGGAAACTACAATTATTCAAAAAAGTGTGCAGATACGACAGCATGAAAAGAAATTCTGTCTCTTCAACATTTCAAAAGTTTGGTTCAATTCTTTTTGTATTGAGGCAGGAATAACTTCATAAAGCTGCAGGAATATAATTGCCGTTTTTTAGAGCTTTTTAGTTTTCAACACCTCAGAGTTGGGGCAGTTTTCAATTAATTCTGCTGGATCGTTCATCCACCCTTCATTCTTCTTTTTCTCCTTTCTCAGTAAGCTTAGCTACTGGAGCACAGTTTCATGACAATCTAAACATTTCCCAGCGACACAGATACACAAGGCTCAGCACCTGAGTGTCATTCGGTGCTACTGCTTCTTGTCTCTGATGAAAGGCTGATTACTGCTGCCAGCTCCTATGCACAGCTGGGTGTTTCTAGAGAGGACAGTAGCTCCTTATCACATCTGTCTAATTAGGCTGATTGGTTCACAGCGCTGAGCCAACCTGATTGAGAGGTGCGCTTGGCTCAGTGTCCGTATTTCTACTGGCATTCGCTGTGTGTTGAATGAACCTTTGCTGAGGCATGACTAATGTAATGCTGAAGAATGTAAGATGCAAGATATGCCACAAATACGCGGAGGTCTTAGTTCTCAGTTGTGATAGTGTCAAGAGAAAAAACAGGTCGGGGGGCCGGGGAGGGTGGGATGCAGATTAAGAACTTGAAAGGGCCTTCACATAACAGTTATCTGTACATGGAGATTCACATGGATTGATTAATCTCATTTTCCATTTAAAGATCGTTTGACCATCCCAGATTGCTTTAAATCTTAAAAGCTACAAACTGAAGACTTGAGAGGACTGTGCTTGTTTCAGAGGCTGTGAGGCTACAGCAGATGTAGTTTTGGGACCCAGCTCTTGCAATCCTTTCATAATTCAGTGATCCCATTCAGCTTTACTTGGGGACTTCGACATTTTCTTAGGACCATTGACCTGAGAAATGCAGCCACCAGTGTTGCATAAGAAATAGGTTTTTGTAGCAGTGGCAGCATGAAAACACAAAAGGAGGGTGCGCTTAATAAGTTACCTTGGAACAGCAAGAAGGCTGGGATAGGGTTGTGCCTGGAATGAGCTGTCTGACTCCTGGGCTGCAAAATCAAGAGAGAAGCAGGGGAGAAGAGGAGGCTGTGTGGTGTGGAGCAGAATTCAGATTTGTCTTTTAAATCCCAAATTTGGAGATGTTTAGATTCGTGAGATTTATTCACTCCATAGTGGTGGCTACAGAAGCGAATTCTCTGCTGGCTGTAACTCTTGTAATTAAAACTAGTCCAGCGCACCATGCCCAGAAAAGCATTTGTAGCATTCANGTAGCTCTTGCATTGCACCTCTAAATTATCCACTGACTTTGAAAAGCAGACACAGGACCGCTGTGATAACGTTGAATTTACTATGGACACATGTTCTTTTTTGTTGACCCTTGTAAGAAAAATGGTTATAAATATCTGGAAACCTAAAACTCCCAGGTGCTCTGCTGGGTTCAAGTTCTGTTACGGTTAAGTAGTGGTTAATGTCAAGTGCATCAAAATCTGCAGAAATCCCATTCTTCTAAAGCAGATGAACCTCCTGACAGATTTACATCAAAATCACAGACACATTTTGGAGTTTCACTTGATTGCATGTGAGAGTGTTTCATAATCCAGTATTCTGCTGTGCAAATTTAGAGTGCTGCCATTAGCTTTGAAAGCACTGCAGTGAACTCCACCATCCACATATGCAAAACTAAACCCAAACCCCCCATTCCTTGTCAAGATCCGAGTTCTTGAATATTCTGCTGGTTTACCCTTATTTACTCTTTAATGGTTTAAAAATAAAAAATATAATCAAATTGTTCCATTTTGGAAGGCAAGGAAGCTGGTACAGCTGCACCACTGTGCAACACTTGATCTGGTTTTGCATTTCAAATATGCATCGGTATGTACCGCTGATATCCAAGCAGAATTCAGAATTAAAAGCTCATTTGAACACTGTATAGCCAGTGCATTCCCTCCTTTTATAGAAAGGCCACTGCTTAGGAGCAGTTGCCTAGAAAAAGGCTTACTTCAGACACACAACAGATAAGAAAGCAAAGCATTCCCACAGGCAGGCACACTCCTTTCTCCTTTCATGAGCTCACATGACTCCATCAAGCTCTAATAACTCCCAGGTTTGAAAGGCTTTGTCGATGTCCCAAATGATAAACACTGGAGAGATCTGTCTGAAGAGATGAGATAAATTATGCACAACTATTCCAGTGGAACACTAGAGAGTGGGTTGGAGAGAGTAGTTTGCACTGGTCTAAGCGTGAGGGAATTGGGAGTTACGTTTGGTGGTTCAGTAAGTAGATACAGGTGTTAGCCTTCAGAGCGTATTACCCAATGAAAGGGTAGGTGTATTTCCCAAGAAAGGAAGGTCCTCTGGACACGCTCACATACATCCAGAACCTGTCCTCCAAGAAGCCTTGATGTTAATGGCTCTCCACCAGGTCTGCGATTTAAAGGCCAAGACACCAGCCATGTTCTCGCTGAGCAGCAATTCGCAACCTCCACCTTGGGAAAGCCTATCCATCTGGGTACAATACTGCCTAAGCTGACAGTCATGCTTCTCTACATATGCCAATAAATCCCTACAGAGATTATAGCATAGTGGTCTCCTCTGAGTAAAAAAATAGTAGGTTACATTTGTTGGAGAGCCCTGACAAACTGTTAGATAAGGTCGCCAATATCAAGGCTAGCCTTATGGGGAATATATACAAATCATTTACTGGTCTGAGACTGACAGTGGAATATGAGCCGATAACTAAGGTGACTAATTAAAGCAGATAGTCCTTGTTTCCTGAACTAACATGTCATATTTGAAGGGAAGTAATAGGAACCCCTGAGGCTGAAACAGGGACATGGCTTTTAAACTGTGCTGAAATGCATTGGAATAGTTACATTTCTTTGTGAGACAGAATATACAGAAAGATACAGAAAACAGGAACATGTATGCTAAAAACAGGGATTGTCCTTTCTAAGTAGTAATGTGTGACAGCTAAAACAAATTGGTTTGGCTTTGTTGCTTAAAATAGTAGCTGATATTTTGTCAAGTTGCTCCCCCGTGGGTAGACTCTTACAAAATGAGAGCAATGATTCCATTAATTTGTGTCTCTTCTGTGGTCCCAGGTGATGTAGCTAATATAGTTTCTCTAATGTCAAGTTAATACTTATTCCTCCTTTTGGTGCGTTCTTCTATAAATTTGCCCTCAGCTCATGTTATACCCTCTGGCAGTAGAGAATATGAAAGTTGAGAACAGAGACTTTAGGCTTGGTCTGGAAAAAAAAATTATAAGAGCTATCAAAATGAAACTTCCACATGTGTCTTCAGATGCTCGTTAGGTTAGGTTCTGCAGGTATTTTAAAAAAAGACGGGTTGACATAGTGCTTCGTGATGTGGTTTAGTAATGGGCTGGCCTTTTCCTATCAAACTTAGGTCAGTGGTTGGACAAGATAATCTCAAAGGTCCCTTCCAACCTAGACAATTCTATGGTTTGTGTAAAATAGCACAGCTCTCTAAATTCAGTTGCACTATGGCTGTTTAACTCATCTGACTACCGGCCAATATCAGGCCAACCCAATACCTGGACATTGGACATTTTACAGAATTTTCCCTCATTTTATATTCACCTTTATCTTCACTTTCACCTTCCGATTTTGTTTGGGTTTTTTTTTTTTTGGAGTGCTAAATTTTTTCTGAGGAAAAAAGTGTGAAAAGCACAATCCCATAGCCCCTTGATTTGTGAGAATGACAAGGTGTTTCAGCAGGAAACCTAGGGACAAAGTCACCAAATGCGAACCTTCTCTTGACTTGTTCAGTGCTTCCCAAGAGACCTGGAGAAATAGCTAGTCCTTAATGCAGGGAAGCTCTATGCAGAGGATGGAAAGGAGCCTAGTAATACTGTTCATCAGAAGATCTCCTAAGTCAGCCTTTTCACTTCTTGATTTGAGTGAAAAAAGCCAAACACCGATGCAGAGAAATCTTAGGTTTTCAGGTAGGAATTTCATTTAAACTCCTGGTTTCTGGTTTAGGTATCGATCGTAGTTGATTAGCTTAAATATTTAAAAAGCAGTTATTGACATTCTTCATGGCTTTGGTAATTTGTGAGTGGTTTTCTCAGGTGTGAAATGAATACACATGTAAAGAATGTATTTCACCAAATAATTTTGTATGATTTCAGGGATGCTTCTCTCACAGTGAATGAAAGAGAAAAACAACCATGGTAATTTGATACAGTCAGATGGTACAAGAAGTGTTGGAAAGACGTAATTGTTTGAAATTAATGTACCCCAGGATTATTATTTTTTTTTCATATTTTTGTGCCACTTAGAAAAAACCCCATGTGGTCAAAATTGATGCTGGTCTCTTAGGCTAACATTGTCACAAGTGAAAACTTCAGGGAAGCTTGGCTGTATTCCATTTTTTTCAGTTCTATTCTCTCCTAGAAATTTTAAGTTTTTCTTAGATAATTAGATCTCTGACATTAGATGCATATAATTAACAGAGAAGATGGTTTGCATGCTGACTATAACAGCCTGGTTGATCTCCTTGCATGATAACTGTTATGGCCTGTTTTTGCAGAATCGTTTTATTGCCACAGAGAGCAGCAAGCATACCTCACTGGAGCCACCTGGATTTGTTTGCAGGGATGAAATCATGGGACTTTTTACTAATTTCAGTACTTGCAGGATTTTGTATCCATCCTTAAAATTTCCCTTTAAAATAATCCTCTTTCAAAACGTTTATTCTTATGATACTTGAGTATGAATGACTCCCCCTTGTCAACAGAATAATAGGACTGAAACTTCATGTGCAAAGCTGTAATGCTCAGGAAAGATGATTTTTAGAACTGGCACTGAAGCTTTTACTGTAATTTTCAAAATGTGCCTCTCTGGGTGGGAGGAAGATGTGTTCCCTTTTAACTAAAAATTAGTTTTCTCTGTCTTTTGTTAACCGCAGTTCAGGACTCTGGTGTCTTTTGTGTCTTTTGGAAAATTGTCCCTAAGTCTTCTTTAATAGCCTATTTACCAGCTGCTTAGGAAACAACACCTAGCAATAAAAGACTGGAAAAAAAATTGGTTGCAGCTGCTTGCTATCATGTATTTTATGCTACTTACAACTTATTTTTTATATTTAGATCAGATAAAGTTTTGGTTCAGTAGAATAAATTCTTCAATCCTGACTTTTTGAGGAGTAAAAATATGGTCGTGAGGTGAGTGAAGCTAGCACCGGATTACGTTTACTTTTGGGTTTGAGAATGAGGTCCAGGAGTAATTTTTAGGTGCCTAATAATAATTAATAATTCTGCTCAGGTCAATGGAAGGCAAACTATTTGGGACCAAAGTGGAGTTAGGATTTTCAGCGAACTGCTTGATTGTGGTCCAGCTTTTCTGCTCAGGTCAATGGAAGGCAGCTTTCACATCTGTGGAAGATGTCCATGAAGCATTTTTTAAAAACCCCATAAGGATTTAAGCACAGTGTATGGAGAAATGACTTTTAAGACATATTTCAAGCAGCCTTATAACTCCACTGGGTGCAATGGGATTAAAAAAATATCCCAAAGAAGTCAAAACCTTTACCAGCTATCTGCAGTTAAAGCATGTCATTCACAGCCCTGCACGTTCTCTGCTTTTCTGTGTGGAAGATAAAAATAGGTTTCCTACACAAAGATCTTGTTGGGGTGGGGGGCACACAAATACACAGCAGACATTTTTTTTTTCTTCTTCTTAAATCAGATCATTCTCTACACTACTTCTTTTGATGTATGGAGTCCTTACTGCAGTGAGCTTTCCCCTCTCTTTCTTGAGCATTACTGGCTGGTTCTGTCTGTCGTTCACCACGTTTGCAATATGTGAATCCATTACTATGCTAAGTATGCAGCATATGAACATGTATGTCTGTATGTGTCTATATACATAACTACTGTTTAGCTTCTAAATTTTTGTTTCAGTGTCTTCTGAGCTTTCAGTCTTGAAAATATTGTTGTGGGTTTGTAAAACAAAAAATTTAAAAATGTTTTCTTATTTTTTTCCTCCAGTTTCTAATAACCAGTGCAGAAAAGTACAACTTTGTTTATCGTAACAAAACGGGGTGGGGGAGGGGGGAATAGAGGGGAAAGCAAAGGGAAAAATTTGGTGATAAAATCTTTGAACATGGTCAAATATTGCACAAGTTAGATTTGCCGTGCCACTGGGATTGAGTAGACACATATCCACTTTTTAAAAATTATTATTTGTTTGTTTTACTCTAATATCTAAGACCAGACAGAAAGCAAAAACTAGCTGCTAGGTGCTGAACAAACTCAAAATAGAAGGACAATACCTAGCTTGAAGAGCTCATAATTTAAATAGAAACCTGCTGCATTTGCAGGAGTTCATATATGAGGGCTGGTCGCATCCCCTTGGAAATACAGTCTCATCTGTTGCATTCCATCCTGATTACTAGTATTTTCCTTTTCATATTCTCTCATGAATCAAGGCGGGGTTTTTCTGACTGAAGTTCTGTCTTCCTAAGTCTGCATCTCTTGAATGTTCTGGGCACGTGTGCTACCAAGTCTGCTGAATTTCCTTGTATCGGGGATCCCAGCAGAATGCCCCAGTTTGAAATAATTCCTGACATTATGAGATGATGGCTATCCCTTCTGCCAGAAACTGCTGCTTTCTTTAATTGTTTCTCCTCTGACTTTATTCATGCCCAAACACCTGTGCTCCGTTCTTGTACTTCTGCTTTTAGTTAAATTAAAGCATCCCAAATATTAAACCTCCCTAGGAATTTGTAGTAACTTGCTTTTTCTCCAGATTTCAGCAGGCCTGATGCTCATTGCTCAGTAGTCTTTTCTTTCCTCATGGTCCAGTAAAAGGGACTAATAAGACACAGAAATATTATGGGCTACAAAATGAAAATAGAATTTAGAAATTATACTGAGATATATTAGCTAAATCATCATTCATGTAACTATGAATGTCTCAGTTATCAAAATCAATTTGACCAATTGTATGGATAAATCTACAACACACTCCAGTACACTGTTTACTCAGTCTGAAACCATAGGGCTCAATTATTAGGCATTTGAATTTGAGAGGTCCAGCTCTTACTGGGTCCTGTGTGCAATCCCTGTCTGCCTGAGCACTTTGAGCCATCAGATTGACAATTATGGAGTGGTATGACTAACAAACATAAGGAAATTTTTAGTTATTTTTCACTTAAATCCAGTGAAGAATAGAAATAGTTATTAATATGGAAGGTAAAGGCACTCATACTTTGGACAATTTTCCCCTGGTTTTTATTTCTCCTCTTTCCTGATGTTTTTACTTCTAAAAAACTTGGCTATTTTTGCTAGTGAAATCATTTGCTTTGCAACTGAGCTTGACCCCTTTGAATAATAAGAGGCAGTAATACGTACTTATCAAAAGAAGCAGTGACTCCAGAATGTTCTGTGTTGAGATTTCAAATGGAAGTAAGCGATTGTATTCTTTCCTATTGCTTTAAGCAACAAAATATAACAACTGTTTGCACTAGAGCACTTTAAAAAATGGATGCTATTTCTGTGAAGAAATCCGGATAGAAAGGTTCTCAACTACAATGCTAAAAGGTTTATCGCTGCTTGGAGACTTAATAGTGAGATCTGATTTTTTTCTATGTAAATTGACCTGAATTCCTTTAAAAAGGTATTGATTATATTTGATAGGCTTATAGGATAGTGATAGTCTTATCTATTGTGATAGGCTCATAGGATAGTGATAGTCCTGTCTTCACCAAGAAGACAAACTTATCCTTCCATTACCATTTTGCACTGGACTCTAAGAATTTTTATTGCTTTAAATACAGTAATACAAATCATTAGAGATAACCACTTGCAGTGTTTTAAAGGGGTACCTTTATTTTTTGCTTAATTCAAAATTTACTTTCCATTTTTATTTTGAACTGGTAACTATGTAGAGAGATAACAACCCAGCTACCATCAATAACTTCCAAATTTTGATTCTTACCAAGATTCAAGGAGCAAAACCAATATATTTTTGGGCTGTAAGATATTCGCTTTCCCATCAGATTTATAACGGGCTGAACATTTATTTTCTCTGTTCTTGTTTGAGAGCTGTAATAGATCATTCTAAGTTACGTAACTGTGGGCAACCCTCATCATCCACACTTCCAGTTGACACATGCACTAATCTGATGGAGTGCAACGTTAATCTGGATAATGATAATTTCTGATATGTCTACAAAGCTTTTCATCCTGTAGGGTTTGAAGGCATTTAAAAGATTTGGTGAGTTCTTCCACACCCTGCAGAAAAGCCCCACTTCCCTGGCAAAGGTCACTGGCACACTGAGAAATCCTTTTTTCTTCCAGAGGAAAATACGATAGCACATCTGTTGCAGGTTTGCAGTTGACAGGGAGGTTCATTTTGCATTCAGCATGCATGTTTGTGCCTAAATATTACAGTGATAGGCATGCTGTAACTATCTAAGACAGGAAATAATGTACATGCACAGCCTTTTAAAATTTTGGGGCATAGCCACAAGATGTCTGTATTTAAAAAAAAATAAAAATAAATAATGCATATACATATCCTTATGTTCACCACCAGCTATGCTGGGAATGTTTGCCAGATCTTATTTTGGATTCAATTTACAGTCTAAGCCAAACGTTGCTCTCAATGCGTTTTCACTGACATTAGTTAAGAAATAGGTCATGATGGTGGTATTCAATACCAGAGTGAATGGACGGAACAGGAACCTGAGATAAATCCAGTAAAGCCCTGCAAGCTGTAATACCCAGCTCACGTCTGGAAAGGCAAACAACCGGACAAAGGAATTTAAGGAACAAATCAGGTCAAGGCAGGTCTAGGAAAGAAAGGGGCAATTGAAAGCTCCCTCCTACTGAAAGCCTTTCAGAAAAAAACCCATGCCCAAGATCCAGGGTGGTGATCCTGTTGGAGGTTCCTCCCACCCCACTTTGGAAAAGGCTGAGGAAAAGAGGTAGATAGAGCTGGCTGAGATGGTATGATTGAGACCTTTCCGAGTGCCATCAGGAAGAATCTTAATGACTATCCAATGAAACAGAAGCGAAGTTAAAGCAGAGTCCAGAATGAGTGGGGGAGATGATGTTATTATCATATCTTTTTTATCTCTTTAAATATTTGGAGCATGGATACCCTGAAAAAATTTAGCCCATGGCTCAATCCCCACTGCAGCAACCCATGGAATTGGTTCAGGGCATTCCTGCTACAGTCATACTGGAGTGAGTCAGTAGCCGGTTACTAAATGGCAGGAATTTCTAGGAGCATCTGTGAGTTGCAGGAAATGGTGCCACTGATTCCACCGGCCTCTTCTTTTTATATCGCATTCCTATAAAAAGTGAGAAGGAATCATATTGCCAGCAGAGATGTAAAATCAGGTCAGGACTGTCGCTGGTTATTTAAAGGTATTGCAATGCATTTTGTAAGACCGAACATATTACATGCTGTATCTTGGCTAAATTCCAGCTTTTATAATTACATCCTCTTCTCCCCTTCTCAAAGATTTCTTGCTGTCACAAGAGGATGCGGTATTCTTCTTTCTCCTAGTCTAGATGTCTGGGTAACAGTGTTTCAATCTCATCGGGATCCCTCTGAAAGACAGATTCAGATTGCCCGAGTTGCAGCGTGATCTCTGCATCACTCCCTGTGGCATTGCTGTGGATGGAGAGAAAGAGGGTTTTGAAATTAATACTCAGGCAGAGGTTCTATTTTTCTCCCTGCTTAAGTACAAGCACAAATCTGTTGGTTTGGCTTCCTCCACCCTTACTCGTTTGCTACAGTATAATTGCTCCCTTGGAGCAGTGGGAGGCTTAATACTTTAACTCTAGAAAGTACTTTGAGATCATTTAGTCAAAATGCAAACCACCAGTATCCTGTTAGTACTGGGAACGCTTTCAGAGCATTGACCAGCTTGTGCTTCCACACTGATGAGCTGGTGATTGTAGCCCTGGATAAGCAGAATCCAAGAGGGGTTGTTACTTTATTAGCTGCTTAATGAACTGCCCAGATTGTACGGAAAGCAGACAAGGGGTATGTGACTACAAACAACAACAACAACAAAAACCCACAAAAAACCCCACAAACCTGATACTATTTTCATATTGTTTTCTCTGTGGGTACAGTGCTTGCTGGTGATAAGTGTCCACAAGCCTCTTACTTGGAAACACAGGCAGAGACTCCAATAGAGCAATGGTCTGGTCTTTGGAGTCTAGTAGCCAGCTGTGGACGATAGTGGATATTTGAGAGGTGAGCCTACTGGAGACATCCACTGGTACAAGCTGGCCAAATATACCATGCCAAAAGTGAAACTCCCATCACAAATGGTACCAGAGGGGTATCCAGTTGCCAGTTTCCACAAAGGCAAAATTGAATTGACTAAAAGATTAAGCTACTTTTTCTCACCTGGAATGCTCACAAATTGCGCTGAGGGACTTTGGGAGAGGCTGGTTAAGTTTCACTGCAAGTGCCAGAACTACAGCCTTTTTGTTTTTTTTTTTTTTTCCTGTGTCTAATAGTTTTCTGTGCAGCTCAGTCTGTATCCTCTTGGAAGCTGGGCTCGGTAGGCTTAATTCCTCTTGCCTTCGAGGGCTCTGCTTTGGTTGCAACCAGCCTCATTCCTCACTGCTTTGTACATTTTTAGAGAGGGGTACATAGTGGTTTAAACCAGTGCCATTTATGAGTAGTATCATCTCTGTATGCTCCCTTATACCATCTTTCCTCAGGAGCATGGGATGGTTTATGCACCAGGTGGTAAATAATGACACCTATAGCTCCCTCTCTCCTTTTAACTTCTTATTTTTATCTAGTAAACACGTAGGGGCCTAAACAGGAGTAATATCTTGTGATAAGTACCGATTTCCTATCTTTCCTTTAGTGAAATCCAACTCTACTCTTTTGAAGGAAGGTGCTTAAATACTTCAGGGGAATGTCCGTACCAGAAAAAGAAGTCCAAAGAACGTGGAATGGGCCAAAATCCCTGTATCAGCCTTATCTTGCCACATTGGAGATAGACAACAGGTAGGACTTGGCAGTACAGCAACGTGTATATATTCCTGGTGTCAGGAACCTCTAGGATCCTCTTATTGTGCTGGTTGCAGCTAGAACTTGGGAAGAACTGCAGGACTTTGAGCACAGAGGAGTGCTCTGCATCACAGAATGATCTGGGGATGGAAGGGACCTCTGGAGATCATCTAGTCCAACCCCCCTGCCAAAGCAGGTCCATCCAGAGCAGGTGGCAGAGGAACTTGTCCAGGTGGGTTTGGAATGTCTCCAGAGATGGAGACTCCACCACCTCTCTGGGCAGACTCCTTCAAAGTGAAGAAGTTCCTCCTTATGTTTAGATGGAACTTCTCATATTCCAGTTTGTGCCCTTTTCCTCTTCTCTCGCTGGGCCCCACTGAAAAAAGACTGGCCCCATCCTCTTGACACCTACCCTTTAAGTATTTCTATGTGTTGATCAGATCCCTGCTCAGCCTTCTCTTCTCCAGACTAAAAAGACCCAAGTTCCTCAGCCTTTCCTCATAACAGAGGTGCTCCAGACCCCTCATCATCTTTCTGGTCCTCTGCTGTATCCTCACCATCTGTTCCTTGTCCTTCCTGAACTGGGGAGCCCAGAATTGGACCCAGTGCTCCAGATGGGGCCTCACCCGGGCAGAGAAGATGGGGCAGATGATCTCCTTCATCTTGCTGGCCATACTCTTCCTGATGCCCCCCAGGATGCCATTGGCCTACTTGGCCACAAGGGCACATTGCTGGCTCATGGGCATTCTGTTGTCCACCAGGACTCCCAGGTCTTTTTCCTCAGAGCTGCTCTCCGGTAGGTCACCCCCAACCTGTCCTGGTGCAGGAGGTTATTCCTCCGCATCACGCCCCAACACCTTCGTGTGTGTGGCCAGAGAGCAGGAGGGAGGGAAGACAGAGAAGGCATAACACCCACGCAAGCAACCTCCCACCACTCAGCAGGGGAAGACTTGGTGGTTACTCTGGGCAACATTCAAGTGCCTTTACATGATGCAACAACTTCAGCTGAGGGCTGAGAATCAGCTCTCATGTATTATTCATCCAAATTGCCTTTCCCTACTCCAGAAAGCTACACTCATCTCTTCACTAGAGAATCTGTTCAATTTCCTCTTGTTTAGCAATGTGCTGCAGTGCTCATATTTCCGCCGAGTACCTTCACTTAGAGACTGATCAGCAGTAATCACAAGTCTAACTTCTCAGGAATGAAGCGTGGGAGAGGGAGGAAGACGTAGGTTCATCTAATTTGATCAGTCTGTTTTGTTATACCGAATATTTGATTTTCACTAGCCAGCTCCCGTGGAAGGAAATAAAATTATAAGAAATACAGCTTCTTTTCCCTTTTGCTTTTTTGGTAAGATTTTAGGTTTGACTCATCTTTCCCAGGCTAATTGTCAAGCAACTGACAGATCAGTCGTGGTTGACAAGTGAGTAATTGGGAGAAGAGAGGGAGTGCAGCAGGTGTCAGTACTAATTTGGTAAAACAACAACGACATCAAAAAAAGAGCTAGCGAGTGGTATGATAGTCACTTACACAGTCATGACGTTACAAGGTTTTCATGTAAAATGCATGCAGGAATTTACAACACTTAGAGCATTAACTATTAACCAGCCACTCCAAGTCCATTTCAAAGGTGACCTACAACTTAACGAGAAGATGGTTTTGAGCTTCTTAACAGGAAAGACCAGTTTAAGACACTGCTGGGGAACGGGACAAAAACTAGTTTTGTGATTCTCACCTGTCATGTTGCTGGGCTCACAGAACAGCCCCGTACCCTGGCTCTGACTTGGCTGTGACCATCAGGGAAGGATACTGCTGCCAGAGCTGGAGCATTCAATCGCTGTCTCCCTACCAAGATCTCCACTGTCCACAGCTGCCCTGATTCTCCCAGACTGTGACTCTCCCTATTCCCTCTCATTACTCATTCTAGAAGGGCAACAAAGCTGGTGAGCAGCTTATGGTCTGGACAATAAGTCTTATGAGGAGAGGCTGAGGGAGATGGGGAGGTAGCCTGGAGAAAAGGAGGCGTAGAGGAGACCTTATCACTGAAGGAGGGTGCAGAGAGGCAGAAGTTGGTCTCTTCTCCCAAGTCACAGGTGATGGGACAAGAGGAAATGGCCTCCAGTTGCGCCAGGGGAGGTTCAGGTTGGAGATCAGGGAAAATGTTTCCATGGAAAGGGTTGTGAAGGCTTGGACTGGGCTGCCCAGGGCAGGGGTTGAGGCCCCATCCCTGGAGGGATTGAAAAGCCGGGTTGGCATAGTGCTTAGAGACATGGGTTAGTGATGGGTTTTATCAGAGTTAGGTTGATGGTTGGACTAGATTATCTGAAAGGTCCTTTCCAACCTAGACAGTTCTATGATTCTAAGAGGCTGATTTTACAGCAAAGCCCAAATCTCACTTGCTGAGTGGAAGACACGAGCTTTGCACCTGGACAATTCCACCAGCTCTGAAGAGAACCATCGAAGATGCTCCTGTATTTTAGAAACCAAACCCTTGGAAATAAATTCTTGCACTTACTTGCCAAATCTGCCCCTCTGAGCAGATTTCCTTTGCTTGCTTCAGTCTCAGTTGTCAGTGACACTACTGCAACAGCAACCAGTGTTCTCTTTTTGATCTCTGTAATGGTGTTAGTGACTGCAGGCCAAATAATAGGTCCTACTGGCAGCCTCCTCAGGCTCATTTTTTCTCTGAAGTAGCTGTACAAATAGCATTGCAGCATTTCATGTTTATTGTCTCCTAAGATTTCAGTATCTTACATGCTCTGTTTCAAAGAAATAAAGCTTTTTTTTCCCTCATCTAACTACCAGTCCTGAAAATTCACCAGAGATTCAGAGAAAAGCTAGGATTTTTCCTAGCTTCTGCATAGTTATTAAGACTACAGAGGCTGCAGGGCAATTTCCGCTCTGGCTTTCATCTGTATAACCCCTACTATCTTGAAGACTTGCCTTTACTTCCAAGCAGGGATTATTTGAGGTGGAGGCGACCTGCAAGGCAGCCTCAGGTAGCAGTTGTGTTTCTAAAGGACGGTGCTGGAATGGAATCTGGTACCCTCTCCCAGAGCTATAAGATGACTGAAGCTCCTCTCTGATGCTCTCTCTCCCTCAGCACACCACCTCCAAACACCTGTACCTCCAGTACAGATCCACTAAGCAACAATTATTTTTTTTTCTTCTCACTTTCCAGGATGTTAAGTATTGCTTGTTGGAAACATGTTTGCATTGCTTTTTTTCTGTTTTCTTTAAATGAAAGAGACATCTCCACCAGCCATATGGAGTGGCTTCTGCTCTGCAAAGCATCTATCTGGTGGGGAGCATTTCCATTCAACCTTTCACAATACGTACCTTAACTCAGCAGGGAAGCGAGCTGACAGGCGCCTTTGCAGCAGATTTAAATCAGAGGCAAAAAACTCGAGCGATATAAAGCAATTTGAGCCAGCCAGCAAAGTCATGCTGACCTTCTCCCGCTACTACTGCAGCCCCAAGCGTGACTTCAGGTGCCGCATCCTCAGGAATGACGGCATGGAGGGAAGCCAGCAGGCCCTTCTGGGTGGCTGCATCTGCTCTCTTGCTGCCTGATGGAGTGTTATCACTATGACAACCTACAGGTATAGGATGTGTGTAGTAGTGGGAGCTCCAGCTGGCCTTGGTTGCATGTTCAGGGCTCAGAGCTGGGCTTCCCTGCGCAGGAGGGGAGTGAGGAACATGTGGATCCACAGGTGACTCTCCCGTGACTCTCTCCTGTCACTTACTCACAAGTTTGGGATGTAAAGCAAGGTGGAAGCTTTAGAGGCACTGGGTAGATGGGGTTTTTAATAATCTTCTCTGGGTCAAGTTGCACCAGGGGAGGTTCAGAGTGGATATTAGGGAAAATATTTACACTGAAAGGGTTATTAAACCTTGGAATGGGCTGCTCAGGGAAGGGGTTGAGGCCCCATCCCTGGAGGGATTGAAAAGCTGGGTTGACATAGTGCTTAGAGACATGGGTTAGTGATGTCTTTTTTATCAGAGTTAGGCTGATGGTTGGACTAGATGATCTTAAAGATCCCTTCCAGCCTAGACAATTCTATGATTCTATAAGGGAAGACTCACTTTTCTCTTCTGTTTCCAGAGTACTTCTTCAGGATAAGACTTGTCAGAATATAAAGCTTCAAACCCTGCCTTTTCCAGCCTCCAGTTAAAAGGTAAAATGCTTCCAAACCTCATACACACTGCCTTGCCTCCTGTGTGCATATGTGTGTGTGTGCCTGCGCGCATTACTTTCTTTGACTACTGTGACAGCACATGCTCCTCCAAAGCTCTTCACAGCATTAGAAATACAGCTCCTCCCTCCAGTGCCGTGTGTGTGTGTGTGTGCGTGGCTGGAGCTTGCTGCTTCGGCTCACTCCCCTCTGATAGCGGGGCTGGTGGTCACGACTCTGCTCCACACCTCTGGGCTTCACACAGAGGGGAAGGAGGTTTAGGGAAAAACACAGAAGCAAGCACACAACTGACCTACAGAGCCATTGATAACTTACTGCCCTCGCAGCAGATTCGCACAGGGGAAGGAGGGGGGAGGGAGGGAGCAGAGAAAGAGGGGGAGGAGGAGGAGAATTTAAAAAAAAAAAAAAAAAAAAAAGAAAGAAAATCCAGAGAATTCTAGCCTTGCAAATGTAGTGAAGCCGAGTGGTCAGAGTTCATTTGCTCCAGAAGAGCAGAGAAGAAAGAGGTTGTTAAATGAAAAAAAGCGAGAAAGGTCTGTAGCTTTTTTCCTGATAGTAGTGGTGATTTACAGGCAAAATGATTCCTCCAAGCAGCACGACTGAAGTCAGCGTGGATAGTGTGGAGAAAGAGAATGAAGTGGAGAGCACAGAGCAGCCCCCCTCTCCAGCATCAACTACCAGCCAGGAATCAAAGGTACTCAGAGAATGACATATTTTATTTTATTTATTTATTTTACTCTTGTTTTACTCTGTCCTTGTTTTGAAAAGAGGCGTGTTGCTTTGATTTTTATTTGGAGCCCTGTGCCAGGATCAGTGGTAGAGTGCTATGAGCCACCTCTGACCGCAGTGCCTGCTCTGACACTCCTACTTCTGAATTCTCCCTGTCACCTGGGTAGCTCAGGAGCATGAACTGGGAAAATACCTGCCTTTTGAGATGGTTGGGTTTGGGGATTTTTGCTTGTGTTTTCTCCACCTTATTACAGTGAGGACCTGGGGGAAGTGGTGGGGCTCAGGGAGGGGATTGGTGCCAGTAGATGTTGTTAGCCATTTTCACACCAAGCATCAGATCACTTAAAGGATTTTGTTCATGGTTTGAAAGATTGATTTTTCTCACAGGTTAAGAAAAACAGAATTTTCCTTGGGGGCTTGGGATGTTTCACCTGCCTCACCGTTTTTGGCAGACCCAGCAGTGAACTTTCACTGTTTAATGAGCCAGCAGTAAAAGGATGTAAATGACAGTTTGGGCACAAGAATCCTTATGTACACCACCTGGAATAGGATTTTTTTAATCACAGCCTTTTATTTATTTATTAATTTTGGACTGTGGTTCGATTTACGTTACTGAAGACCAACTTCCAGCTCAAATGTCATGGCTCTGAATTTTTAATTGGCCTGAGTATGAAAAGTTTTTCTGCCTGGCAGTATGTTTCTTTGAAGATAGAGAGAGGTAAAGGGAGAAAAGTAGTAACCTTACATAATGAATGTTCCTTGGGAGTTTACTTGGATAATGTGCTTTTACTGATCCTCTATTTCTAACTTATGATTGATATTATGGTAGTGCCTGACAGGTCTTCCTGTGAACTTCATAGTGATGCTATGTGCTGTGTGAACATGTAAAAACAGGGAGGTCCTTGTCCCTGGGAGCTTACAGCTGGGTCAAGCCTTAGGAGCTGCTTGACAGGGAAGGTTTGTGCTGGCCTGAGTCTAAAGGCAGCGGCTGCCTGGGTCTAACGTAGGAATAGGATGACTCCTACGTTATTCCACAGTTATACCTCAGTTTCTGGAGAGTGAGTCGAAATTATCTGCCTGTGTGGGTAGAATTCTGATACGGGCTGTGGGATTATGTTTTTTTCGTTAGATGCTATAGGAGGAGAGCTAAGGTATTCCCTGTGTAAAACAGTCTCTTTAAAAGAAAAGAGCTCTCCCAGCAGCAATAGCACACACTGTTCACTCTACCCATTCAGCACTACTGGGACACTGCTGCAGTTTTCCTGGTTAATGGAAAATGAAAAGTAAATTGGTTATTGGTTTAACCCCAGGCTCTAAGAGGATCTGGTTGATCAGTACCTAAATCCCTCCCTGAGACCACTTCTCTGGAATTGCTAAATTGTTATTTGGTCAGTGGGAAACTCAGCCCCCCAGTGAGGTCCCAAAAGAAAATGGATCCTCCACGGCACTGCCAGCACCATCTCCTCATGGTACGCTGGGCTGTGCACAGGGCCTGGTGGGCTGTGCGCTCCCTGGGCTCCCAGCTGTGGTCCTCGCTTAGCCCGGGCAAGTGGTTATGGAGCTCAAGGTGCCGCTCACGTGGTCAGGCACTTCATTACAGTGGTGCTTGAGGGACTTCCCCACTGGGTCACAGAGTGCTGTGACCGAGACAACCTGACCAGCATGAGAGATCCTAAACTGAGAGAAAGTAGAGCGTTGCACGTAGGGTTCCTTCCTCTGTTTGTGCATCTATGCACTTGCAAGGATGACAACAGGAATTAGGCATGTGTGTCCAGAGAACAAATAGACTACAAACTGGTTTATAATCCAATGCTGTCATCATCAGTTTTTCCAGTCTTGTGAGCATTTGAAGTGATACACTGGAATAGGCAAAAGCTATGACTCTGCAGTTGACGCCATTACTTGCAAACAGGTGTTTTCAGTAAACATATAATCTGTATATTTACGTTTTAGAACAGAAAGCATGACGTATTGTCATTTCAGTAGATGGAATCAAGAGAACATTCTGATCACTGTGGCAATGAGAGAAGATTTTTTTTTTTTTTTGATCCTAGTACATAGCAGGATGGAAAAAATTCTCAATGATTTAATGAAAATATTGTTTGTGCTGATTATTTCTTTCTCTAAGAGAACTGATGTAGTTCAAAAGCTAAAGACTGCAACAAAGGCATGACATTATGTGCCAAGAGTACGTGTCCAAGCTTTTATCCAACTGTGTCCCTTGCTGAGGGACTTTTCCTGTCATTCAAGGAGGGCTAAGCTTTCTTCGGGTACTCCCTGTTGCACAGGTTAACAAGTTCATGTCTGCTGCAGTTACTGCAGAACAGTTCGTGCACTATCTAATTACCTCACAATTACTTGTTTCTGTGACAAAACACTATTATGACTCCAAATTTAGGAACAGAAACAACATCGATAATAACAACCTTCAAAGTGCATTTGAAAACATTTCATCAGAAAAACAATTTTGAGAAACTAATGTAGAACTAATGCAGCAGCTTGCTTCCAGTCCAGTGTAATCGTAGACGACTGTGGCATAATGTCCCTTGTCATACCAAAGTCTAGAAAAAGGGTTTTATCTAGCACACTCCAGACTGTACTCAGAAGGTGACACAGAGGAGATACTGCAATTCCTGACTAGACAGAACTTCAGGCTGCTACAGAACTTCAGGCTGCTACCAGATAGTTGAAATTTGGAAGAATGACTCTCATGTGTTAGTCACACACCCCTGTCACAGGAAAGCAGCTCACTCTTTAATAAATGATGAAACCTCCCACCACCTTTTCCTACTGATTAGGAACATATTTACAGGTGAGCACACTGGGATGCTGAAAGCCTAAAGACTAGACTCTCCTGCATGTCCACCTTAACACCTGGACTTTAGTACAACTGCTCAGCGTGAGGAAATTCCAATACACTTTGTGTACACCACATTTCCTGGGCCCTAAGAGCAAATCCATTTACGTGTTCATTACGAATACATGTATATAGCACAGTGGATATATTGCTGTATATAGCAACTATCTTTTGGGTTATCTGTCCTCAAGTACTTTAAATGTAGTATCTTCAGTGTACCATCTCATTAATATAACTTCAAATAGGTGTTCAAAGTGTAGCAAGTGCACTATAAATGAGCCATCCTGTAACACTATATATACCACTACTGTGCTAAAAACCCTAGAGCTATAAAATTCTTAGTTAGGAATGTCGCAAAACTGTTCATTAATATATTAAATTAATTGAAAACATGAAACTTGAGAACATTTACTCCACACCTAAGTATGACTGGAGTGGGTACTTGAAGTTTACTAGGAGAATAACTTTGTGAAGGTACCATAGAAATACATGTAGCTGACAATTCTGTTACCTTCATATGCTTATAGTTATGCCCCCCACCTATTTGGGTTCTCCATATCTGGCTTCCAAGAAGGCAAATGACCAGTTTGCCAAAGACCTGTAGATTAACAACTCGGAGAGGGAGGAAGTCATCAGCTAATGAAAATTTCTTCCTTGTAGTAGCAATTAAAGACACACTGTGCACTAGTACAATCACTAATTTAGCAGTAGAAGCAGAAATTTAGTAGCAGCAATTAGAGATCATATTTCTGATGTCTCTTATATAAAGTTTCCTTGGAATTTCGTAAAATTGGAAAGAATATGTGTCTAAAGAAAAAAGTCCTACACCTGGAAATATTTCTTTATGTTTTGGTACATAACTCTGTTAGCTTTATCTTCTTTAACTTACATTTCTATAGGAAGAGGAAAGAGCCCATCAGCTAATTTCTTTAGGTGTGAGTCAAGCCATCGCTGTTTTGTGAATATAGGCTGGAGGTATTCATAAACAATAGCGTACCTCTTGGAAAATTCCCTTACCATACTTAAGTTTGGGAAGAGGCCTTAGCATCTCTAACGTTTGAGCTAGTAGCAGCAGGGTTGGTCAGCACTGCTGATCTTCAAGGTATGTGAAACAGCTGTCAGGCTCTCTCATGCACCTCAGAAGGAGTATCAAGCCCCCTCCCTGCCATCACAGGCAGTCTTTTTTGTAAAAGTTATTAATTTGTAGGTATCAGTAGGTATCTGCGAAGGCCAAATGTTTGTTTTCGTTTTTTTTTATCACAGCTTTGCCCATTTTCCATCTACTTTATTTTTATAGTCCAGCTGTAATTGTTATGTACTGCAGTCATGCATCTTGGGTGTGATAGCTTCAGAATTTTCCGCTGAATCACAAAATCGCAGGCCTAACAAATTGCTTACACTCAGGTCAGTTAGGTAAGGTGAATAGCTGAAAAATGTACAAGAAAAAAAAAAAAAAAAGAAAGAAACTAGACCTCTGAATAAATATGTATTTCACAAAATAAGTGAGTCTGTCTTAGTCTGGCAGTTCCATACACTGACTGTCCAGTGGCCAGCACTCAGGGAAACACAGACCATTTTCTTCCATTTCAACTATGGCAATTCAGGAGATGTAGCACAATTGTTCAAATGCTGCCTTAACCTCCTATGTAGGACATAAAATGGAAGTTGCTGAAAAGTAGCAAGCCAAAAAAGGGATTAAGCAGTGAACTTCAAGATGTAGACTTCGTTTACGTACATTCCCATATGGGTCAAAACAGTTGAACATACTTTCCCCTGTCCTGCTGGTCCAATAGACCGACAATGCATACGTGAGGTTTCAAAGCCCGGTGTTAATATTAGATACTGAACTAACATAAACAGCTTGAAACTCTTTGGATTTTAATAGGATTGCATGGGATTTAAATCCTGTAGGATTTGTGCTATGTGGTTAAGAAGGGATCTTCCCTGCTTAAAGAGTTAATACTTTATGAGGCTCCATAAATGGTTACTCATCAATTAATATTTTAAAAGGGCAGGGAGTGTGGTGTACAGTTAGTGTTTCACCCTCTACACCAGTGATAAATATCCAGCATGTAAACTACTGCTGTAGCCTTCAAAGGAATACCAAACAGCTTAAAAAAATCCTGTAAAAGGAGAATAAAAACCCCATTCTCCTTCTCAATCTTTCCTCCATGCCTCTGCATAAAATGGTGAGTACACACTGTGAAGGTAAAACTAGGGGAAAGAAATGAGCTTAAGTATTTTTATGGTGTTTTGATGAAGCGTTAGAACAAAGTATGTACGGGAAGATTTCAGTAAGAGCAAGAAAGTAATACTCTGTCCTATCAATAATGCCTTGAGCAGACTTGTTCTTGTATTTACGTTTATTTTGAGTTTTCTCTCCTTCTTACCCTTTTTCTGATCAAAACACTCTGGTATTGCTTTCGCTTTGATATATATGTCCGATCAGTTCCTGGGTACATTTTGATATTTAAGGCAAAAAGAGAAATGTGATCAGTTCATTCTCTTCTATCCACACTTTCTACCTTGTCAAAATGAAGAAAATGTCCATTACCTTTCAGTGATTAAAGACAACTTGACTGAAATCTGGTGTGGTAAGAAAAAAAGAAAAAAAAAAAAAAAAGGTTTTACTCAAAAGTATAACTTTTCACTGAAACAAAACTAGCTGTTTTCAAAGCTGGAAGACAGTCCGAGTTCCACCTCCCTCTCTTATTCTGTATTCTTTCTTGTAAAGTAATTCTGTTGAATTCAGGTTTTACCACTACTTTTAAAAGGCTCTCCCAACACCTGGATGGTGTAATGGCTAAGGGATACCCTCTGCCCCTCACTCCCATCTAATTCCCATCTAAATTTATTTTGGGCCAGCTTGTGTGGCATTGTAATTTTGAAAATGTTGCTTTAGCTTAAACATCTCTTTTCCATTCTTGGTGCAGGTTTCCATCATGTAAGAATAGACTTTTGTATCTCTTCCCAACCTTTCATTTTCCAGACTAAACAAGGTAGGGTGACATAAGATAAACTCTCCATTCTTCACCTCATTCTAGTAGCAGATCTGTGCACCTGTTTCGGTTTTGAATAATCTTTCTTGAAAAGGGGTGACTGAATTTGTGCACGGTATTCTACACGAGATCTTGTACAGTATCACTAGTGCTTCACTAACTTTCCCAGAAACTATGCTTCTGATGCCTGTTAAGGTCGTTACTGTATACTGTTCGTGTCTTCTACTCAACCCTTGGTCAACCGGAGATTGCCATTCTATTTCTCTATAATTTCCAGTGGATGTGGGATAGATTTGTCTGTCCTCATCTGAAGTGGTTTAGATCCGCTGCAAAAGCTTGCGTTTCCATGGCTGAACTTCATCCTGTTTCCATGACTCCATTCCTCAGTTTTGACAACGTCTCCAACTTGATGTCAGGAAATGGCCTTATGACCTGACTAATCTTTGCCTCAAATTCTGTAATAAAAATACAGAGAGCGAAACTGACCCATAAACTAGGCCAGTGCTGTTCTTTAAAGAACTATACCAACAACCTTCCTTCAACCAAGTACTTCTCCTTGCAACAGCAACCATTGAACTTTCCGTAAAATTTCTTCACCACTTCCCTTCTTTTCAATCTATTAAATTCCCTTTTGGTTACATAATCAGACCTACAAATCTGTATTTGCTGGGATCTCTTTTCCCACCTCTTGAAAAATACTTCTATTTTACTTTGTATCATTTCTGGCTTGATAAAGTTTCTTACGAAAACTTGTTCCCTGACTTCCAAAGTAAATTCTGTGATGGAGGTCATATGGTTTCTTTTCTCCCTTTCACCTCAGCAGGCACATTGAACTGCTTTTTTAGTATCACGTCATCCATTTCTGCAACCTCTTTCGTATTATTCCTATTATTTTGCCCCAGGATCATTGTTATGGGAAGAAAGTAAGATAAAGTGTGTGTTAAATTCTGAGCCAGCCTTTTATCTCGTCCTTACGGTACCACAGCCTGTCTCTTCTTTAGCTTCCCCTAGCCGGAATCAATCTGTTGACATTTCCTTAAGTACCTTTTGCAAGGACTTCCTCAGCTTTTCTTGACAACGTGCTTAGGCCTGAGGAAATCTGCTTGAAAGCTCCAGTTTTATCTGCATACCATTTTTTTTCCTCTTGTTCCCCTCCCCACCATTCTCTTTGTGGATGCTTTGCTTATTCCAGATTTCTTTTTTGAGGTAACCATTTTCATGCATTTTGCCAGGAGCGCAAACTCGCAGAGTTGGGTTTTTTTTCCTATTTCAGGTATTGTTAACAGATGTGCTTTGAAGAAGTTCTATGCTTTTTACTCATTGAAGCACATACAAGCGCTTGACCCTTTCTGATCAGTCGTCTATATCAATGAAGCCTGTCTCTAACCTGATACGTCCAGGCTAGCAAAGGTCAAGGCTCTTCCACAACCTGTGATTGTGTGGGTTCATCAGCACTCGGTACTTTCTGAGACAGCACCCGTTTGCAGATGAATGACCTGCTTGCACAGCTGTGCTGCTTTCCAGACCACTCCATACCTTCAGACAGACACACTGTCCTGGGTCCTTCTCTGTGACACTCCAAAGTACGATGTGGTCTAAAAATATATCCCCAGGAAGCTGAGAGTATTGAAGGCTTGGAATTCCTTCAAAGGAACTGAGCAATCAGAGGCTATCCTCTTGAAATCCAAAGCTTGGCTTCGGGGTTCATTTTTCCCTTACACTTTATTTAATTTAAATGAAAGCAAATCATCATCACCTAATAGAAAACTGTAATTCCTCGTATGATGAGGACTTCTTCTATTGCCTACCTGAGCTGTTTCCACATACTCTTGATAGTTAGAAGATATTTGGTAAATTTCTGCTCGTGTTTGTCAGGCAGAGGGCTGATCTTTCAAATGTTACCATGAGTTGAATATTCTTAAGACACTATTTAGTCCTACAGAGCTTCCAGTTGCACAGACAAGTAGTTATTCAATGTTAAAAGAGCAATCAGTATTAAAAGGCCTTTTCCGGACGAGGGAATGTCTGTATTCTAGCTGAAGCATAAGCAAACTTTACACGTTCATTAGCAAAGAGGACCAGCTGTGAAAATGAGAAATCTATGTGGGAATCACTGAAATAACTTGACCTTGTTTTCTTTTGACATATGCCTCTGCTATAGAGGAAACTCCCTTGCTTCAGTAGCCCAACTGATAGAATATATGCTTCAATGTCAGGGAATACAACTCAGGAACTCTGCAAAACTTACTTACAGCAGATGTCTGAAAAGCAGACTTCTTGTGTCTTTGACATTGGCAGTTAAAGATGACAAATGGGACAAATGGCTTGCATATTTTCCTATTTATTTAAAAATGAGCCTTATGTCTGTACTTTGGCATAAATGTGCTAGGCGCTCACAGAAGTTTTCCTGTTGGCAGGTCAGGATTTCGTAGCTGACCTGTTTTTAGCTGCTGGGAGTAGTTTGCTAAGCACTGTCAAATGAAAGCATTAGAGTGTACAGGCTGCAGTGGTGAAACTTAAAAATGCCATAACATTAATAATTGTAAGAGAGAGGTGTTTCCCATCCACAGGAGGCTGCAAGTTCAATATAGAATTGCAGACAGGGTCCTTTAGGTGAGTAACAATAAGAACTTGAATGCTTTTCTTTTCTGTAGACTTAATATGCTCCATTTCTGAATGCCACTTTAAAAGCTTTATTAAAATGCCACACACGCACTGCTTTATTAATAAAGATCATTTTAGCAGTCTAGTGTTCTGAATAGAAAAGCAAAATGCAGCTGGCCTGTAGTAACTGATGATTAGGTTTAATTCAGAAAGGAGCAAAATACTATAAACTGGTATTCACAAAGCTATTAAAATCAACATTTAGAGTAATTCTTATTCTTAGCTGAATCACCAAAGACACAGAAATGTGGGGTACAGGAGCGCAGGTGAGAGAGCAAAGTCAGTGTGACAGGTTGTTAGAGCAAATACTCTTGAATATGATCTTAGGGACAGACTTGCATCTCTATTACCTCGATATTCTTGCATCTCTATTACCTCATTATTTATCTTAATTTGGTTTTTACATTAATTATTCATGCACAGCAAAGGGAGGCATCAGCTTGTTTGGCCGAGAGTCATGTTTCTGGCTTGACACATACAAGTCACCTCCTCAAACATCACATATATAAGTGCTTTGTCCCTGCCAGTTTAAATGCTGTGGTAGTGATTCTCAAACCCAAAATGTCTTGGGACTGAATCGAGAGGCTGAAAACCTTAAGCCAGCCTGACTTGCCACTGGGCATCCACAGCTGAGAAATGGCCTTGGACTGGGCATCTCTGTCCTCACAAGTGAACAAAATACACTTCAACATGGGAAATGTGGCAGAGTGCCACTGACTTTTGTACAGTTAAATTGAGGATCCAGTTGTTAAGATGTTCAGGTTCATATGTGTTTTGAAACTGCACCTCCTGTTAAGTTTTCAACCAGATCAATCAACTCAAGAACCCAGTATATACAATTTTCATCGCACCTCTTACTGTACTTATTTATACCATTTATAAGCGCATCCAGCTTGTTTCTCCTTTATTCACACATTCTCTTTCAGATCAAATTATCTAACTAAGGAATTATTTACAAATAAACATAAAGTGACTTGTAATGATTTGCCAAATCTTTCTGTTAATGGAAATCCCAGTGAAATGCGTGCTTCTCAAGTGTGGTTCTGTTGGGGTTTTTTTTTTTTTTGGCCAAAGCTTTTGGTTTTGAGGCAGTGTTCAGTTCTCCTGATTGTGTGAACTTTTGTCAGGAAGCTTTCCCTGGTCACAGGTAAAATTTCAAGTTGAAAGAGTAGAAAAATGTGTCCTAGCTTGAATCATACGGCCCTACCATTAATGAGAGACCAACTTCAGGCAGTATAAGTTAGTTCAGTCTCCCTGTTGTTATAAATGGAACAGAGACTGATGTTGTTATATCAGTGGTGATTTAGAGGAAAAGCTTGCCCTATGTGCTCAGAATTAGCCTCTCTGAGGGGAAATATTTTTTTCATTGACTGTAGTAGGCAGCCGCAGCTGAGTTAAAAGCTTGCATTTAAGTAGGGTGAACACCACTGTGAATCTGCTAGAGGGAGGTCTTGAACCTTGCCTACAAAAACTGGTCAGTTGTCTGTTCCCCCGCCAGGTCAGTCTGGGTGACTTTTCTCTCAAAGACATTTTGAAAAGATGCAGTTGTATTTTTATGTCAACGTGGAACAAAATCATTCAAACTTTGAAAATTTTTGCAAGCGGAACTGCTGTTTTCCAGCCAGCCCTATAATGGAAAGTTATGCACCTATGACAAAAAGAGAGAAAAATGTGAGCCTATCCAGACTTCAAAATGTGAAGTGCTGCTATTAAACTGTAGCTACAAGATGAATCATGTACCAGTTTCATGAACTATGGGCACACAGGAGCCTTTGGCAGGTCCGCAGCAGTTAGATCTATCTCCTGTAGTTCGTCGTAATGACAAATGGACTTCATCCTCCTGGCCATTAAAGATCCAGACTAACAGTTAACTTTTTTGCTAGCTCACCCACTCACTCTCTGCCTTTTTTTCCCCCTCTTTCTCTCTTTCTTTCTTCTCCATTCCTGTTCTCACTCAAATGCTTTCATCCAGGGCCAGGCTCTCTGCTACAATGAGCCAATGCAAGCTCTGTCTTTCAGGGAATCCTTACCAGTTTCCAAGCTTAGCCAAGTTTAAAGATTCCTGTTAAGAAAATGGATGGTGGTTCTTCTGTTAGGGGGAGTGTTAGGGGGAGGAACCTTTTATTAACACTGTGTGGATGCTGGCACTCAAGCCATAAGTATTCTTGGAAAAAACCAAACCTTATAGTTTGCACTTACATCTATACCCAAGCCACGCTTCCTTAATTCAAAAAGAAATGCCTTAAGTTGTATCTTAGTTTCCTTGAATTGTCTGGTATTATGCAGTCTGTTCCTTGCTTGTGGATGCCTGTTTATCTCTTGATGTAGCCTCGTGTTTTCATTATATGTTTATGCAGGAAACTATACACAAACTTAAAACCTAGGCAATGAGGTAAATAGAAATTACATCCCTTATGCAGAAGAAATTAAGGCCTCTTCTTAGCATCCCCTGTCATCTTAGCGTTCTCCTTTCTGAGGAGGTAGTTGAAGACCAATGCAACTCAGGAGATCTCTTTTCAGCTGCACTGCCCAGCGAAGGGTTTCTGAGCTCCTGCCTCCTTGGCAGCTTGGGCTCCCACAGGCTTCCCTGAACTGCAATTCTCTGCTTTGACAGCACTGGCTTTTTTAGCAGTATCCAAAAAAAATGCTCTGGAAAGAGTGATGCTTTAGAGATTATCAAAGCTAAAATGAATGTCAGCACCTGTAATAGACCTGTTTGAATCCTGCTAGATTGTAGATGAATTAAAAGCATTTTGCAAAGGTTCAAAAAAATGACAGCCAAGCCTTAAAGCAGAAATCCTAACAGTGTGATCTGCCTCTGAGGAGAACTCAGCTATGACTAGGTGCTGGCCATAAGAAGTAGCCACTCAGTCTGGTAAAAAAAAAGGTCAGGCCTTTTTTCAACAAGATGAGAAGAATAACCTGTTTTTTTCTGGCCCTGTAGGGGACATGCTGCAATAAATACAAGTAGCAATAGAGGTAACATCATTACCAGCTGTCGAGTTCCAGAAAAAAATACCTCCTTTCCATGAGTTATCGTCCCTCCAGCACAATCGTATTCGTAGTGACTACTGCATATTAAAAAAAATAAATCAAAAACCCACAGGAGAAAAATGGATATAAATCTCAGAAGGTACCACTGCATTTGCTCTTCCATTCAGCAGTGGTCAGTAGCTCTGGTTTCTGCTGTAACATGTCGTGCTCTTTAAGTCAGTACTAGTCTGCTGATAAACAAGGATTGTACCTACTCTGACACTAGAACAAAGTGGAGCACTTTGTGGAAATTCCCTCTTACACAGCAATATTCACGTTCTTTACCACCGTCTCTGTCCTATCTTAACTTTCTTTTCCTCTTCCTTTTTCTATTCCCCCTCTCTCCTGCCTGCGTGAAGCCCATGTGCAGCCCTCTGCAATACGCTGCTCCCGTTCAAGTCACTGCTCTTATTTTTGTCAGATCAGGCATCACAGTGTTTTTCTGGTTTCAGATCCTTCACTTTCCTATCAAATAAGTAGCTTCTATTAAATCTGTACGTTATGTCAACACCAACAACTCTTTTCTGTCTCAACACCAAAAATCCGAAGTTTGGATATGTTTCATTTATTAGGTGAGCACAACCTTATGATGGTGTTGCAAAAAAATTTTTTTGTTTTCTTTTTCTTTTTTTATTGGATCCTTGTGTGCAGGCTTTCATTAGCAACAGTTGAACTTCAGAGGATTCTGAGAGACTTTAAAAAAAGCTATTTTAACCTTCAGAAATAGTTACAATCTTAAATTCTCTGCCTTTCTATATGTATGTGTCATTTCACATGAAGCTAGCTGTTTCAGCATAAAAAGAAAAAAAACGCATTTTTGCAGTTCAGACAGTCATCTTAATCTTGGAACTTTGATATAGGTAATTTGAGGAGGAAAGTTGTGCAGCTGGTGAGAATAAAAATAAAATGGTTTTGTTTTGCAGGGATGATCTTGAAGCAATAGCTGGCTAAAGATGTTCAGCAGCTTGGAGGTTTAGGAAAAATACAAAAGAAATGGATTAGCCTGAGGCGAAAGGAGGCAAAGATGTATGATAAATCTCATATATAACAACTCTTGCTAATTAACTTCTCCAAATATGTGTATTTACATTTTCAACTTCTTGAAGCAGTGTTTAGGCCTTCAAATGTCACCATAAACTGCCAAGTAACTGTATGTCTCATGTATGACAATATCATCATTAAGTTAAACAGATTTTTTCGTGTGGAGAGCTGGCCTCTTCTTTACGTAGGACACTCAATGCATTATTTTTTTCTGGGCATGACTAACGTGTAACAACAAGAAGACAAAAGACAGATTGAGATGGAAACTTTCTGTACTAAGTAACAGGTTCCTTGGAAACTGGTACTACAGGCGTAATTTTCCCCCAAATGGTTTGGAAGTACTTTCTGAAAATTAGAATACAACTAGAGTAGATGTGTTGAAAGGGAAAAATGCATGGCCCAAGTTGCACTTTGAGAAGAGCTTTAATGAAAAATGTGCCGTATCTGGACTGGATCTGCAAATAAACAGATCTCTGCCATGGTGGACAGTAAGATAACTGGATGCAGAACAAACAACAGGGAAGATGTTATTGGAATAGGAAAAAATGTTAATTGGTGTGCCATGTATCTGGTAGCTGCTGTAGGGCTTAAGAACTGGAGATATAACATGAAGGAAACACAATGGGTACACAGGTGAAGCATGGAGAAGCCCAGGGGAATGAACTGGCTTTGTTTGACCTGTGCTGTCAGCTTTTCCCCCAGATCCAGGGCTTCAGGCCAGAGAGCTGCCAAGGCAGCAACATGGATCCATCCCAGGCCCATATCGGTCCTGTTGCACTTGTCATGTCAGAACAGGCAGTGCCCAAGTGGCCACACACCCTGGCCTCCAGAGTGGCTGACAAGAAACAGCATTCACAGGATGGGACAGGACCGGTCATGAGGAGGGATAAAAAGAAGATGGAAGGCAGCAAATTTGATACCAGATGGCAAAAAATAGGGTGAAGCGTGAAAAAGAAAAATTGCAAGTCAACCAACAAACTCCAACCAAGAAGCTTCTGTAAGGCACAAGTTCCTAACCCCATCGGCCCACTGAGAAATGGAAAGATGGAAAAAAGTTGGAAAATTTGGATCTGAATCTCTGTTTGCAAACAGGCAGCAAAAAAGGGAGTGCAGAAACCTGTGGAATCAAGTAAGCCACAGTATCTAAGTTTAGGGGCTTTTTTTAAGCCAATAGCCCAAATTCTGGCAGTGTTGTTCTAGTTCTTTCTTTGGAATCCTCTCAGAGCTGAAGCACAGTAGCTAAGCAAGAAGCTTGGGCAGCCTGAATTCACACAAAGTATGAATTTGAAACAAGTGTCTAGGGAAAGCCAAGAGAAGAGAGAACCATAGGTGTCCCCCTGTATCTGTATGTATTTAGTTGTGAAGGAGTAGATTGACAGAGATGGTTTAAAAATAAGAGGAGGGAATTGAGAAGGCTTGAATAAAGTCAGTTGGATAACGGGATGCCAGATGCGGCCAGGTGTTTTTTCATGCTGCATGTAGAAAGCCTTTGTTTTTAATGTGTGGTGTAAAAGAGGGGAAAAGAGAGTTTCGTTTCAAAACAAACAGACAAAAACCCCCATGACCCAGCCCAAGCCTTTACTCAGGAAACACACTGGCTGAAGTCAGCGGGAGTTAGCAGTAAGCAAAGACCTTAGGAGTTGGCCCAGTGACAGTAACTTTGTTGTAGAGCTGAGCACTTACATGTTTTCATTGCAAAGCAATTTTAACAGCATAAGTTTTGGAACCCTGGAAGTGCGAGTGGAAACACTGGCAGAATATTAACTGTAACAGCTCCCAGTAGATCTCAGTCTTCCTTTTTTTGCTTTAAGACAGTACAAATGTGATTATGCAGTATGTGGCATCTGGGGCTGATGTTAATTTGCCCTCAGTTAGTATCAACCTCCATGCCAGATGTATTTCCATATTTGCTTCAAGACACATACTACCATTTAAAGTATTATAAAACAGCTCTGCTTAAAAAGGGAAAAGAAAAAAAAAAAAAAGGAAAAAAAAAGAGGGCAAATGGGTAAAATAAATTAGTGGAAACTCTTGCCATAGGTAGACCAGCAGTTTTTAGCAGGAGGTTGGGGGTTTTTTAAAGGTCCAAGGGAGTTGTGTTGAGCATTAATTTCTTACAATAGAAATAGTGGAACATAATGATGCACAACACTTCGTAGACAGACAGGCACGCGACAGTCAAGGATCATGTTCACTGCAGATTATTCATGAAAAGGAAAAGAATCAAAACTCAGGCCCTATTATTATTACTATTATTCTTGAAGATCATCAGCAGGTAGATACCAGCGTATCTTCCTTCACCTCAGCAGGGCTGCCTGGATTTACAGCACTCTGAAATCCAGCCTTTTTAATCTCTAAATTTTGTTGTGCCACTTCCACCACAGCAAAGATTAGTAAATGACTAAATCGGGAGGTACCAAAGAGAAATCACTGTTCCATTTAGAAGCTAAAAATGGAAAAGAGATACCCAAACAGGACAGCAAAAGGGACCTCAGAGATAACAGCCCAAATTCTTTCTATGTCAAGAGGCAAGGGAAAACCATGTGTGCCTCATCCTAAGGAGGATAAAGTATGGAGATGACCTGCTGCTTAGCAACCAGGTGCCTGAGGTGAAACCCAAAGTACAAAACAAGATGCTGTAAACACATACTTGTCTTGAAACTGAAAGTGCAGGGTGATTTTTTTTAAAAAATGGAAGGACTGTTCCTAACCACCTCTTACTCTCTTTGTGAGCTTTGCTCTTGGTCTCTGGAGGGAAGACTGGGGACAATTTAATCACCAGACCATGAAAGAGGGACAGGAGCCACACAGAGGTTTGTAGCTGGTTATTCCACCAGCCACCTTTCATAACCTCAATTTTAAAAGCTCTCCTGCAGTTGGTGCCACCCAGGTTGGAACAGCTGTTTAGCAGCAGGGAGAATATAATCCTGAATATAAATCCGGGATTTGTAGTCTTTCCCTCTGCTCCCGAGAGGAGCAGCTCTTCTTTTGCCAAATGAGGCAGGTTCAAAGGGACAAAATGTTTTCCAACACCGATATAAAGGAAGCAACAGGCTTTGGACATGGCTGAAGTGTTACCTCATCAGATTTGTAATGCGTTTTGACTTATGCAGGTGTTCACAAAGGAGGAAGAATCGATGATCATTAAGCTCAACACAATGAGCCCGGCAGATCTTACCTTGGGATCGTTAATCTGATTTTCATGAATCGGATGATAAACTTTGCAAAACTACAGTAAAGCTTCCCTGAAAAGTCTTGTAAGTTGTTAGCCTGAAATGCTGCAAATTTGAGAAAGATTGGCTGGTTTTCCTCTGTGCTAGAAGCAGTCTGAGCGCAAATCATGGCTGAGCAATATTGCAAGCATTTTCCCCAAACTGAACTTGAATCAAACCTCTTAAGGAGTTTGAAGAAAGACTGATAGAGACTAGATCTCCCAGGAAGAGAAATGTAACATGCACTCTTTTCTTTCTAGATGATTTTTCTAATACAGCTTGATTAAATGAAAAGAGGGAAATACAGAAAGATAGGACTGATCAAAAATACAACAGCAAAAGTTCCGATAGACACAAAATTTGAGTTTTGGCTAAATAAATACATTTATTAAAGGGGGGGACAATTTTGCTTAGTTTTTTGACTAAAAAGCCTTAAAAACGTCTGGATTTGACATGCACACAAGTACCATATTTATTTTGCATACGTTTCCTCCTTTATATAAACTGTTCTAAGCTATTAAATGACAGCAAGTCTTTTGAAGTTAATAAGAAAATACATTTGTTAGGGAAGGCAAGGTCAGGGTAAGTCACAATTACAGAATATCTAATCCTTTTTTATATCCTTAAGAGTAGGTAGACAGTTCTGAACGTAATGGAGACAAACAAGGATTTCCCTGAGGTTTGATGGCAATTGTTAGTTACTAAATTGTTTGTGTTTCCTTAAATTGCTCACTCCCTGGGCTGCCTTACTTTGTCCTTTCACATCTTGTGCTCAATTTTGAGGAGATATTAAGGTATTTGGAGCATGAAGGAGACTTTTTCATATTTTCAGGCCTTGACACTTTCAGCACTTTGTTATACCTTTTTCTCGCGTATTTGCTAATCTTGGTTCCTTGCAATATTAGAAGAAGATGTACCCAAAACTACAGGATAACTTGAAACCAACTGCGAGAGGAGTTGTGGAGAACTAGATGCATTTTTCAACTTGGTTTAAACCAAACCAAAGAGTCGTAGAGAATGTGAACGGGTCTGCAAAGCAAACTCATGGTTTGGCTACACATGCAGACTCCTGATAATTTTGAGGTCTGCCAATTAGAGATGCAAACGCATAGCTGCCAGGGATGCTGTACATTAGGAGAGGGCTAAGAACACGTGATTCAGGGTGACATTTGCGGGAGCAGTGACAACTGAGCAGCCCTTCAGATGTCACGCTTTCAAACCCTGAGGCTCTTTCAGGGATCTTTGCTGTTATGATCTGACACACCAATCGGAGCATTTCGTTGTAGTCAGGGCTCTACGTGTGAAACAAAATCACAGGAAGAGCACTGCGTGAAAAAGTTTATATCCTAAATAGGCTCCTACATAGGATCAGGGAGTGGGTTTCGAAAACAGTGTAGGGCAGGGAGGAGAATCTGAGGATGACAATCAGAGCAGCAAGAGCCACCCAGAGTAGTTAGAGGTACCAAATAAATCATCACCCATATTATTGTTAGGTATTACAGAAAATATCTCCCCTTTGACTAGTCCCATACAATATTCAAGCAGACTGGTTTATTTATTTTTTGCAACAATAGCAAACATATTTGTTCTAATGCCAGCTGTGCAATCTGTTTGGGAAAATACACAAATATAATAGGTAGCAGGTTCTACAATAATGAACACTCCCTCTTCGTAGCAGACTCCAAGGATACAGCTTCTAAGGAAGCTGGCTAGGGCAGACACAAACACACGATAGGGCCAGATTCTCAGACTGCGTAAATCAAGTACAACTGAAGTCAGTTTAGTTAATTCAATTTGCACTAGTCGAGTATTTGTACTATTTATTATTTAGGAAGAGGTAGAAAAGGAATTGGCTTTGCTCACAAATTTTATCACAGATGCTTTGCGAATAGACAGTAGTACCAACCCCTTAAGTGTTTGAAATATCCTTTTATCTTGTTAATGCTGTAAGAAGTGGTGCTTCTCTCATCAGCAGGCAAACACACATATTATTTATGAAATTGCATACTGGCTTTGGGCATGTCATAGTCTTATTTTTGCTCATTAAAATGCCAAGGCAGTGCATTTTTCCAATTAAATCCAGAAAAGCCAAAACAAACCCACTCTTGCCTGTGCTCAAAAATCACTTACTTTTGTATCCCTCGATTTTACAATGAAAATCATTAGTCCTCAACATTCACAAAAAGTAAGCATTTTTGTTTGAGCTGGTTCCTTGTTTGCTTTTAATCAGCATAGCCCAGCAGTGCCGCCAGGCTAGCTTGCACTCTGGTAACATCCAGTCCTTCAGCAAATCTAATGAACGTCTGAAGTATGTTCTGAGGGTTGCTAAGACAAATTGAATGCTCCTTGACTCGGAAAACGGGCCATACTCAGTAGAATAGAATTCATCCAGACTTCTGCTCTTTCCCCTTATTTGAAAGGCTTTGGGCCTTTACCCTTTGGGTAATCTCCCATGGACCTGACATGTTCTGTAGCGAATCAGCACACCATCAGGGCCCTGTATGTTGAAGTCCTTCTTTTATAGCCATGTGCGAGTGAAATAAGTTGGAAACTTTCCCTAAGAAGCAGAAAGGAAGAAGAATTGGTTCCTTACCAGAAGGTGGATGTTTATCTCGCAGCAGAGTGAAATCTGCTGACAGAGCATTTTTAGTCTGCATAGCTAAACAAACTAGCTAAGTTTTATAACAACTGCGGGAACCAAACTGCCTTGATGGTTCATTTCAACTCTGTTAATACCCTGTATTACTTGTAATCCATCTAATGATACTGTTAATACTAGTTTAAAGAAAGGAACAGAGAAGAGAAGCAATATCTTTTCTTTTATATAATTTTTATTGCTAGCACAGAAACAATACAGCAGACAGATGATGTCTAAAGATGAGGGCATGGTTCATGTAATATAATGAGCCGTTTTATCCTCAGACTAACCATCATTCACGCTGGGATCACTAAGCTGGGAGCTTCAGGAAGTGGGAATGAAGCATTTGTGTGTAGGATGTGGAGGGAATGAGGCTTTCCCTGAGCTTTGAATGGTGTGATGAAGAAGTTATGCTATAGAAATGGTGATGTCATAATGTCTTAGCATTTTAGTTTGACTTAGGTGTGTGGTTTCAAAGCAAATCTCTCAGTCGCTGCTGCTCACCCCACTTTGGTCCCTGTTGGGGTGCGGAGAGCACACGCTCCATCACTTGGGGGTTTGCTTCTGCTTCAGGTGTCCATCTAATGCATACAGTGTCCTCAACAGCCCCTGTTTCGTTCTCTACATCCACTCCTACTGAGCCACGGTGACTGCTAAGCTGGAGAGGCACAGGAAAAAGAGTTTCTACGTATCAAGAAGCAGTTAGCAGCCTGAATAAATTATTCTTTGTAGGGCAGGCAATTATCTTTTGTAGCGGCAAAGCTAGGGATTGTAAAGCAGTTCAAATCACTGACATCTTCCCGACTTCCATGGGAACTTGTTAAGCCAAAATTGTAGAAAAGAGTTGTGTGCTTTCAATGCTTAAGTCAAATAAAGCCTTAGCTGGGGCAGGTGCGGTTCCTGTTCACATCCAAAGCAGTGGCCCCTAGTTAACGCCAGGAATGAATGTCAATAGCTGCCCTGCTGCCTCCTGTCTTCTGGTTAGAGCAGGGAAAGATTTTTAGTATAGGGTAATTAGGAACAGAGGAGGTGCTGATAAGCTGTGGTTTGTCAGAGCTTTGTGATCTCTTGAAGCTTGAACATTCAGTAGCTCTGAGGAAGATGGAGATTGTGCTGGATGATACTGGGGAGGGGGGAAGGTTAATCACGCTCTGAGGTTTAGCTGTTGCACTTATCTGTACTTTGCCTGCGGGTTTGTATGTGCAGCCACTGAAAGTCTGTGTGACCGATAAAATGCTTTTAAACTAGAGACAAACTTTCTCCCTGACTCTAATTTCAGACCACAGGGACATCCTGGATTTGATATCAAGGGTTCATGTTTGTGAAGTCTCAATGTTGTGAAGTCTCATGATGCTGTCATGATTCTAGAAAAGCTCTTGTGCTTGTAGGAATTTACTATTTACTTTTATTTAAATGAAAGCTAATTTGTAACCTTCCTTGCAGTGGAAAAATGTGAAAGGCTTAGGAAATTTATCTCAAATCTATTTATTAAAGCCTTTATGTGCTTGGTTTAGGGGTTATCTTTCAGTCCCAATGCATGATTTTTCACTGAAGTGTTGAAATAAGTATCAAGTGCAGAACAACCCTAGTTGCAGGTTTTTCCAAAGTTTGGCAATGTTTCTTCCTAACATTTAACTTTGGACTCATTAACTCTGCAGAAATAAATTATGAATAGTGAAATTTGCATACTTTCCTCTCTTGTTGATAGAGCTGATTCCTGCCTCAGGTGAATGCTACATCAGCTCTATTGAAGCCTATGGCATCACAAGTGCATTAAATCAGCTTATGGCAGATCAAAATCAGGCATATATTACATGCCTGTGTTTAATTATATTTGAAATGCTCCAATAAAAGAACTGGGTCTGGGCCATAGCAAACTTAATGAGGAGATGCTCTTATTTAAGTAAGGTTCTGGGGAGACCTTATAGCAGCCTTCCAATATCTGAAGGGAGCCTACAGGAGACATGAGGGACTCCTGATCAGGGAGTGTAGCAACAGGATGAGGGAAAACAGTTTTAAATTGAAAGAGGGGAGGTTTAGATGAGATACCAGAAAGAAATTCTTTGCTGTGAGGGTGGTGAGACCCTGGAACAGGTTGCCCAGAGAAGCTGTGGCTGCCCCATCCCTGGAGGGGTTCAAGGCCAGGCTGGATGGGGCTTTGAGGGACCTGGTCTGGTGGGAGGTGTCCCTGCCCAGGGGGGTTGGAACTGGATGATCTTTAAGGTCCCTTCCAACTCTAACCATTCCATGAAAGCAATGCTCACTGCAGCGTAATCATCACTTATGCTTTATGGGTTTATAATTTATACTATTTCTACAGCAACCTGCCCTTGTCCTGGCTTGGGCCAGCTTTTCCCAAGTAAGCATTCACATACCAGTACCCTATTCCAAATTCTCTTACGGGGCTAGTATGAGAAAGGAAATTTGGATCAAATTTTAAAACTTGATGCCAGTCTTCAGTTGCCCTATATACACTCACATATAGAAGATGGGTGTAAAATACTCTGATCTGAGAAGTACTTCTGAAAAGTACCGAGTAAAAGTGTGTAAAGTGCAAGATGCTAAACATTGCCTATGTTCTGCATTTTTGTAGTTTCTGTACACATACAGCCCATTTGGGATGTAATAGCTGCAGACTTTCATTGCTGTTTTAGGTACCCAATGCAAGCCAAAAACATAGGTGTCTTCCAGCCTGAATGCAAATGAGTATGAAATCTGCATTTGAGTAACAACGAGAATGCCTACCTTGTCTAGAAATTGTTTAACCCCATTAACACAGGGCAGCTCTCAAGGAATCTCAGAGAGGACTATTACCTTGCACAGAGGCATCTACCGATTCTGTGAATGCAGCTCTGTCAACTCATTCTTGAATATGTGTCTGTCTCTAAACATGTGGCTGAAGATGCAGGGAGTATGCACTGATGCATGTTCCCTTCAAGTGTGTACGCACATGTTTGTTTTGACATGCATAGCCGGAATGCTGGCCTCCCCTTCTTTGGAAACCTGTTGACTTTCCTGCCCTGGGGGAGGAAGGGAAGGGCTGCTGGTGCATCCCTTGACTGGCAAATGACTGTGTATAGGAGAACAGGACAAGGATAGAGAACAAGTCGTACGAGGAGAGGCTGATGGAACTGGGCATGTTCAGTTTGGAGAAGAGGAGGCTGAGGGGAGACCTCCTTGCCCTCTATAACCCCCTGAAAGAAGGGTGTAGAGAGGTGGGTCTTGGCCTCTTCTCCCAAAGGAGTAAAGACAGACCAGAGCAAATGGTCTGAAGTTGTGGCAGGGTAGGTTCATGTGAGATCTTAGGAATAATGACTTTACTGCAAGAGTGATCAGGCCCTGGAACAGCCTGCCCAGGGAGGTGGTGGAGTCACCATGCCTGGAGGTATTTCAGAAAGGTGTAGATGTGGCACTTGGGGGCATGCTCTAGTGGCCGAGACTGTAGGGTGTGGGTTGTATTTTTGTGTATGGTTGGACTTGGTGATCTCAGAGTTCCTTTCTAACCACAAAGATTCTGTGATAGTCAGAGCTCCAAATGCAGATTGTCCAAACTAGCAGGATAGTAGTTTCATGGTAAAGCAAATACTGTATGGCTCCGCTTAGTTTCCTTTCTGTGGTGGAAGCAGTGTTTTGAAATTTAATTAACTTCATGTGGCACCGTAGAAATGGATGGCAAATCAATAATGAATGCCATTTCAGTCACCTTGTGATGTTGTAATTCTCTGTGTTTTGCTACACTAATTAGGTCTGACTTTAGTGAGAATTATTTCAGGAGCCAGGAGGGGTGTGTGTAAATTATTGCTGAGTTCCTGACTGTTACTGGGCAGATGAAGTAATCTCAGTGCTTGGTAACCTCAGCGATTTCAGGAGCCAGTGACTTAACATCCAAGCAGAAGAGGGAAGATCTCACATTTTGTTGCTGCTGTTTGTTGTGCAGTGAGTTTTGGGCTCAGCTAGTCCACGAGTTAAATGTCAGCTGAAAGAGCTTCAGAAACCAGAAGCTGCTCTTACCTCCTGGTTGGCGTTAATGACTTAATTGCTCTTATTTACATATTCCCTCAGCGACCTAGAGTTTCTTGCAAACAGGTATTTCCTTGCTTTGGATACAGGGCTCTTCCCACAAATCCAGAGAGAGTCATGGGTGAGAGTGGTGTATTGTGGGATGGGCCCCTGGCTTGGATCCGTCTCTGCTCCCAAAGCTACTGCAGAGAAACAGTTCAGGGAGCAGAATGAGGTTTGCTCCTCTGTAGCAAACCCAAGCCCTGTTAACTGGAGGCAATGGCAGCTCTTTAACATATTTATGGGACTCGGGGCCTTTGTTCTGAAATGTGGAGAAGAGAGCTGGAGCGTCTCCCTTCTCCAGGAGCAAGCTGCCTGTGTCTGAAGGTACAAGAGAGGCTTCCCCCTGGGATGCCTTGAGGCTGTCCTCCAACAGGTTGCTTTCAGCTGTATCCTGAGGGATCAGAAATAGAAGCCGGGGAGGGTGAGTGTTCTGAGGCCGCTACGTCAGTGTCACAGACCAGTGCCATGCTTTTTTGGGAAAGTATGCAAACTCCTTCCCTCTGTATTAGCGTGAATTATGATTCCTGATCATCATTACTTCTAACGTAAACAGTTTCTAATATAAAGATTTCATTCAGAGCATTTCAGCAGTGATTGGAAATGATTTTGCAGTGGTTGGAATAATGCAGAGTGAAAGGTGAGACGGAGGCATTACACTTCGGGGACAGCAAATACGAAGTGGACACAGAGCTGGCTTCCCTTGTGCCCAAGCTCTACTTGTGGGCTGTTGGAATTTGTGTCTCTGACACCTTGATAGCTTCTGTGCCTCACCTAATACCCTTTTCAGCCTTATGTAAAACTTGGTGGGGAAGGATGAGATGAGCTCTGATAAGGTACGAGACAGTTTACGGGCAAAGCATTTGAGCTATCAAATTTAGTGATGAATTATTGTGGTGCTTAATAGCTTGACAATCAGTACACAATACAATATACATGAACATGTGTGAATGTGTGTTAACTAGTATTAATTAATGCATTAACTATCAATTGGCTACTAATTACACTGTTACTGCCTCTTAGCCTTCTTTCCTCTAAAAAAATAAATCAAGAATTTCTCAGTCAAAACTGTATATAATCTCTGTTTCTGCCAAACTCAAGAAATTTAAATGTATCAGATGTATTTACTGAATTCACTTTTCTGGTACAGCTGTGTAACAGCTGTTCCTGAAATGGCTTTACAGGCTGCTTAAGGACCATGCAAGGATAAAACTCACTTTATAAGTTTTCTTACGCTTGAACACAAAGGATATATTATCCAGTTCATACCACTATCTTTGCTGTCCTGCTTGAAAGACCAATAGAAGCGTTCATTAGGGCTGCCAAGTTTATTGTCTATCAGTAGTTTATTTTCTGATTGGGATCTATTTTCTTTGCTCTGAAATTGCTGGCTTAAATTCCAAAGTAAATGATATTGTTCAGGTGGTTCAAGGTCTACCAGTGGCTCCAAGGTTCACTTGTCAACAGCACACCCCAAAACCAGGAGCCTTGCCATGCAGTTGAAGAGGGAAAAGGCAGTAATTGTAACTGGCTTATTTATTGCAGCTACAGAAACTGAAACGATCACTCTCCTTCAAGACCAAAAGCTTGCGGAGTAAAAGTGCAGACAATTTCTTCCAGAGAACTAATAGCGATGTGAAACTGCAAGTAGACTTGATGCCTGAGGTGAGCACAAGCACTGGGCAGCTCCCCAGCTCAGAGAGCCAGGCGTCCTCCCCCACCAGAGCCCAGCAACTGCCAGAAAACAACAAGGCTCACATCTTCCAGGAGCACATCTTCAAAAAACCCACCTTCTGCGATGTCTGCAACCACATGATTGTTGGTAAGAAAAAATATTTTTTTTTTAAACATGTGGGGGTGTCCACGCTAGAACGTGCAGGATGACCTCTCCATAACTTACGTGAGCTCAGAATATTCTTGAGAATATTCATGCCCAAAGGATCTGGACTTGTGTCACATCTGCTACAGGCTAATACATGTCCTGTATTTGTTGACGGATTTCTTGCCTTGTACATAGATGCATACTGTTATCAGAAGTCATAGGCTGAGGATTTCAGTTCTTCTTCAGGTTACACAGAGCACCAAGCACAAACTCTGTTGATTGTTGCACTTTAAATAGCAGAAATCTGTCTTGCAAACTTGTGTCCTATCTCCTTAATCTTCCATAGCAGTAATTCTAACTCTATTGTTCCTTGTGCCTGCCCCCACACCCTGCAATGCCCCCAGTTCCCATTCACTGTGGTGACTGTGCCTACCTCCTCCAGATGCCATACATCTCTCCTAAGTGACAACTAGGGAAGAAGTAGCATCTGCTAGGTGGTAGGCTCCAGGCTACTTGTGGGTGCCTGTTGGCTGTCTAGGACATGTGTTTTGGGAGACCAGGTCAGCAGAACAAATAATGGCTGAGTTCACACCAAAGACTTTCTTGGGTACTTGATCCCTCACAAAAACCTGACATGGACTTTCTACCTTTGGAAGGTCACCCTGTCTTCTCTCTCAAACAGTCCATGAGCATGTAAGCTGCAGTCAAGAACTGACTGGCAGACAGACATAGAGAACAAATTCTATGAGGAGAGCCTGAGAGAACCGGGCATGTTTAGTCTGGAAAAGAGGAGGCTGAGGGGAGACCTCCTTGCCCTCTACAACTTCCTGGAAGGAGGTTGTAGAGATGTGGGTGTTGGCCTCTTTTCCCGAGGGAATGATGACGTGTAGATGTGGCACTTGAGGGCATGCTCTAGTGGCCAAGATTGTTGGGGGGTGGTGGTTGTTGTTATGGTGGGGTTTTTTGGGGTGTGGTGTTGTCTTTGTGTGGTGGTGGGGGGGGGTTGTTGGGTTTTGGGTTTTTTGTTATGGTTGGACTCGGTGATCTCAAAGGTCTCTTCCAACCATGAAGATTCTGTGATTCGGTGACAGACTTAATCATTTATTATTCTTTTCAGTGTGTGGAGAGCAACTCCATACTGAGCTCTGCTTGGCAGGTCATTTTCAGTGCATTGTGGAAAGCCTAAAAAGCCAGCCTTCATGCTGCAGATTATCTATGGGGCTGTGCAGCGAGAGGTCAGGAAGGAACTGGTGGCAGGTGGCTGGAGGTGTAGAACAGTAGGCATGGTCACCACTGTGGGAAGGTGCAGGAGGTGCTATGCAGAAGTCTGGTCCTAGAAATTAATGTCATTTTTATGCACAATATTTGATCTTCTTGCTGCTTATCCTCTAGTTGTCCCAGCTCAGTAGGTCAGGAATAAATGCAGTGGCAGTGCACCAGTAACCAGTATGGAAGTGAGTGATATAATTTCCAGGTTTTTAAGCAGGACAAGGAGTCAAACACTGGGTTAGCTTTGTGCAGAAGTAGTGCAGGTCTTTGTGTACAACCTGTTGTCTGTAATTTGTCTAGCTTACTGTAAGAAACTCCTGTGCCTTGGCACAGAAGGCAGTGCCTTTTAGATAACAATATGGTAAGTTCTTGAAAGACACTGATAGGATTGCTCAATGTTTTTCAGAGAATGGTACCTCCTTTTCCACACGGGGGGTGCTCAGTGTCCCCACCACTTAGGTGAGGAACTGGTGCTCCTTCGAAAAGGAGGCTGTCTGCAGAACATTAAAGCTGATGCAAGACAATCCTGCTTCCATAAATCAAAGAATTAGACACGAGGCACCACTGCTCTACTGAATCCAAGAAAACAAAGGAGTTGTGATCCCAGATTTTTGTTGTTGTTTTCCAGTCTTTTAAGATTTTTTTTCTACTTTAAGTCGTAGAACAAGTCAAAATGAGAAGCTAAGCATCAACTTCAGGGAAGTTCATAGTCCAGAGACTGAAAGGAAACCTGTAAGACAGTCAGTCAGTTGAAAGAAACTTTATGTATGGAAGCAGGCCCACAACTTGTCTCCTTCTGTAATGTGGATGGATGTTCTATCAAAGCTTAGCTTCACAAATATATACAGCAAATGTAAGTCCTTCGCATTTCTGGCAGCTTCTCGTGAAGTTATATGGAGATTAGTATCATCACAAATCTGCACAACTCAGCAATACTGTTTCAAAACACCACTGCCCAAGATGGATTATCATTGGCAGCCAACTTTGCAGGGAGTAACTTCAGTTCATAAACACCCATGCCCTTCTCCTTTGCTGGGCAATTTGTGTCCCGCTTGGGATGGGAAATTCCTGAAGCATGGCTATGAGCTTCAAAACATCAGCTTTAACCCCACCTGCCTGTTGCAGTATAGGGTCCTCCTGCAGGCGACACCTGCCTTCTGAACTTTTTCTGTTCTTTTCTGTCCTCTGACGGCTTCCCTTTTCTCTTCTGTATCTTATCCACTTCGTTAGAGAAAGAAGCCTGTCATAATTGTTGAAGAAGCTAATGCAACCTGTTTTGTGTGGCAGCAGGCTGAGTTAGGTAAATTGTTCTGAGCTCCTCCAGCTCATCTTTGCTTGGAGGTACAGCAGAAAAGTTGTTAAGAGTTTCACCTTATAATGCCTTAAGAGTCTAGGTGCCTTGATTCTCATAGACAGACATCTACTCTGTTCCTGTAATCCTCTTTGATCCTTACTGCAGTCATGCCTGGTTTTGCTGTATTGTATTTTAAGCAGCATAGGAGATCTGTATGTTACTGTTTGCAGCTCAATTAATCCCTATAAGTTGTGTAACTGTTGGTCATGGGATGGTGAAGCAAAACAGGCAACTTTTCAGGAAGTAGTGTCAAGCCTGCTCCCATAGGCAGGCTGAAAATAAATTCCTTCTGCACAGGGACTCTAAATTTACACTTGCAACATGGAGCCTATTTGTTCTCTCTCTTTGCATTTTTCATGGGTAGTGACATTTGAGAGTAACGAGCCTATGCCTTTAAATTCCTTATTGATGAGAATAAAGGCAAAGACAGATACGTGTTTTGAAGACTGGGGGAAAGAGTCCAGGAAAATTCCTGCTTGACTTTAGATGGTTTCAATTTTGCCACCAAGAACGATTCCAGGTTCACCTTAAATGGCTCTCCGATCTGTGAACTAAGCAGCTCTGTTTGGTACGGGGCAGCAGGATGAGCTGTGAATGTTTAGTACTCGCTTCAGTCTCACCAGCCTGGCAGAATCTGCCTGTAGCTTCAGAGCAAACAGGACACCAAAAGCAGAGGCAGCAGGCTCTCCCCGTGCTGCTCTTTTCCCAGCAGAATTAAAGCAAAGGAAAACGAAACATTATCTTCCTACAAAAAATATGTGCGGCGTCTCTCTTTGATTGTGAGGCACTAAGAGCCAAATGTTGCCTTTGGGCTGCAGCACGTGCGCCTTTTTGTTCATTTGACAGAAGTATAGACATAAGATAAAGGCCAAATACATGTAATTGGTTTCAGCCTTCAGAGGAAGATGTTTACTAGCACCAGCATAATGCAGGCTTACTCACTGATATCCTTTTCATACATCCCAGAGTGCAATGCAACGTATTCCAAAGGAACTCTGTTGGTTTGATTTCAAAAATAAAGAAGAAATTAATAGTGTGCTTCATACCTCACAATAAAACAAGAGTTACAGTGTTCCTATTAACTGGATTGGCCAGGGGCTATAGTTCACCTCGGTAAACAGAGGGAAAATTTTATGTAGAAGCAGTAGTTTTCTGGCAAATCCATTAAGGGAGAAAATTTCAAATTCAAGGAAGCTCTGAGGAGTGCATGGACAATCCGTTTTACATTAACGGGGCCTTCCTACAGCATCAAATACTCCAATACAGTCCTCAGTTCTAGTACTGAAGTTAACAGTAGTAATTCATGTCATTTCAGAGCAAATCAAGAGTTTCTTGGAGCAGACTCTGCTTCTTTCTGCCACTCACTCCTGCTGTGAGCTCCGAGCATCAGTTAGTTTAGGAGTGAAGATTCAGCTCCATGGTGGGTTACGTACTGTCCTAAATATCAACACCATCTCACGGGATGAATCTTAGAAACTAGAAACCCGTTGATCAGCTGTTCTTACCAGTAGTATTTATTACTATTTTAATCTCCTACCCCAGCAAGAGAAAGCTTTTAAAATTAAAGTACCTTGTGGAATCACTAGATCATTATTTAGAAGACATGGGTTTGTTAATTTTACATCACTATGAAAAGAAAATCAAGTCAGAACACCCCTGCATTTGTTCCATGTTATCTACCGTTTTCTGTGTTTAGCAGGAATGGTGGAAGCTTTGGCAATGTCCAGTAAGGGGAGGCAAAACTGCCTGGCACCAGCAAAGAAACGATTATATTGATGTTGGATCAGATTAGAGTCTTAAACGGTACTGATCAGAAGCAAGTTCTTGCTCTCCTTCAGTCTCTGGTGTGTCAGCAGTCACCTCCGTGATACTTTACTCTTGAAGAAAACATGATGTCAGTACTCTACTCTCGAAAAACATTATGCATGTAAAAAAAGCCTTCCATCTGTAGACTTCTCAACATTTCACTCATTTGCAGTTCATTTCCTGTGCTGACTCATATGGAAAAAATGTTATTTTCCACACATTCCAAACATATCACGTGCAATTAATGTATTCCCATCTAAGTCAAATATAAGTAGTGTAGACAAAAAAGTAAGCCACTTTGCTTTAAAAAAAAAAAAAAAGAAGAAATAACTGCTCATTTATAACATGGCTGTGTGTATCTTTGTGTTTCAAAAGTGCACTTAGGAGACTCATTCCACGCTTAACCTTGAGTTGATCAACCGCTTGTTTTGTTGACATGCCTGTTGGGGTATCTTTGCCTAGAAAGACATGATAGAGGGCCACATACTTCCTGAAAGACAAAAATAAATAAATAGTGGTGTTCTGCAATGTCCCATAATAGTCAAAACCAGATCCTTCTAAATCATGCCATCACTGGCTTAGGTACCTGAGATCTATGCATTTAGAGTTGGTCTCAAGGCAATTGAGTTTCTGGTTTGGGTGCGGGTTGTTCAGACCTTTGCAGCTCTAGAGTTAAATAACTCAATACCTGCCTTCTCTGGGAACTAGCTAGGTTCCTGTCAGAGAAACTTGTAGAAACAAGCAAGCAAAAATATAAAACCAGTAATAAACTCCTAGCACAGTTTACTTCCAGTCTACTAGTCCGCAGTGCTCAAGCAGTGAAATTGTCCTGTCCCTTGAGCACTGGCTCACTGCTACCGCTCTCTGTTGTGCTTTATTTAGCCAGGCCTTCTGCACTTTCAACCACCAACAAAGTGCCATGAATAATGCAGCCTGTATTTCTTTATTTCACTGCGCCACTCTGGCTACTAGACCTTTCAAAGTGCTTTTATTCCCAGAGCTGCAATGCAAGGTCCTCCATAAAGCTGGGCTCAAAGCTGATAAATTACCCCAGCTTTTCAAATGCGGGCATGGAGGAACAGAAAGAATCTGGATTGGTGCTGTGAAACCCTGTTTTTGATACTTGCTGCATCTGAAGTTCCTCCCTTAGACTATCAGCAACTCTGATTAATAAGTAATGGAAAAACTCTGTGGTTTGAGGAAGTGTTTATATAACTGTAATTTATGGGTATGTTTATTAAATATAGCAAAATTTCACAGGAACTATGACACAGTGCTTTCTGCCTCCAGTCTTATCAGCTCCCTCATAAAGAATGTTCTTGACTTTTTTTAAGCTTGCTGCCTTACTCCGCTAAGTAGGCATTCTGGTTTGAGCCAAACCTGCCTTTATTCAGCATTACCCAGGTAGACAAGGATGTGATAAATGGTCACAGGTTGCTTACCACTGCTTGGCAGCTAGACAAAGTAGAAGCACTCCTGGGAAGCATGACTGTAACTGAAGCTGTGTTTCCAAGGCTATGGTATTTTGGAGGACTCCTCCAGAGCTCTTAAAAAAACAAAAAGAAAGGGGCGTAGGTGGGCATTTGGCCTTGACGCAGATGACCTTGGGGCCAGAGATTCAGGTTGCCGTTGCATCAGCATGGGAGCTGTTCCCTGTAAAGAAGGGTGAAGAGCTGCCAGTTGAGGTGGAGGCGCCCCTGGGGCAGCTTTTAGAAGTGGTTTCGTGTCCACCTATCGGATGAGCTGGTACAGTCACAACTGAGCCTTCCCAGATCTGTTTTCCAGATGATAGAGTATTACAGTATAACATACTGTATGTGTATGAATGTTGTTTATTATTAATACAAGAGTTTCCCTATAGAAAGAGGTTTTCCAAAGCAGCTGAATCTAGCCTTCTTTGGTTTTGATTGTGAGGAAAAGGGACAGTTGTGTAACTTTGTCAGTGACTGGTACCAGGTACCATCCCGTATGTTATGAAATGGCCTAAAGTCCTTATCTCTCCTTCCTCTTTCCCTCCAGTAAATCCACTTCTGGGTTTAGGAGACTTAGGTTCTCGCTCCAATGAATGCTGAATTGCTCTGGGCACCTAAATCTTCTAGCAGTTTTGAGAATCAGTGTGAGTGAGAATGACTCCAGTTCTCTCCGCCCTGCTATGCTGGGGTTTAGGGCAAACAAAAACATTGTGTATTTTTAACACTCATCTGCAAAAAAAAAAAGGATACAAAATATTAATTTTAACTTATCTATTAGCTTGAAATTGAACCTGGCTTCTCCTGTGATTTCTTTCTTGAGTTAATAACTCTCCTTAAGTGTAAACCTTCCCACTTTTGAGAGGAGCCTTTGAGAGGAGTTTAGCTCTTCCTAGAGCTAAACAAAAGCCTTCTGCAAATACGAAGTTAAGTACTATGTTAATCAAACTGTACAGTATGCAGTTAACTGTTAGTTAGAGACTGCTCAGGTATGGATAATGTCATCTGGACTCTGCAAAATTTCCAGAAAGTGGATAGTTTGTTCTGTTAAAATACATAAAGTAGGGATGAACAGATGGAAAGAGGTAGAAACACAAATGGTATATAGGTGTGCTCCGTAAGTGCATCTCCTATTTGTAATAAGCAGAACAAAAAGTATCCCATTCATACAGCCCCCACATTTGTAAAGTAGCTACAGAGGGCTACACTTTAGCCCTCCATTAAATTAATATTTTTGTTGGTAATAAAGAGTTAAACATACATTAAAGCAAATATTTAGTCTGTTTATCCTCTGGGAGGGCTTCCTCCTCCGAGATGAGGCAAGAATATTATCAGTAAATTGGATAATCATGAACTGCTTAGCTGAGAAAAGAGGGTGGAAATATATTTTAAATTCTAATTTGTCCTTGAACAGCATCAAGCATGTTTCATATTTGTTACTAGATGACCTTCAGGCTCACTGTAATTTGGGGAAATTGCTATTAATATGAAATTGCAATTAATCCTCAGTGAAAAGAGACTTTAAAGATGTTGACCAACATTTGCTACCTAATTAGATGAAAAAAACCCAAAATTTCCAGCACATCTACAATCAGTATTTTAGCACAATGTTAACCAAGAGGATTTTTAGCCAAACACTACATTGAAAAACACCCTACTTTGTAGTGGCCATTGCTCCTGAGATCAGCCCTGGTGAAAAACATAACATAATGGTAAGCTTAAGATTTGTCAAAGACCTAGGGATGAAGCAGAATAAAAGATTTCTTTTTCTTTTTTTTTTTATGCCCTTCTTGCTATGTACTTCTCATAGGCTCGTGTGGGACACGGGGTGTTTTCAGATAAGCAATTTAAATGCATCCTCTTTGAAGCTAACCTTCTAGTAAAAACATTATTTTTCTACTTGAAGTCTTTGTCCACCAAAGTATGGCTCTTTTGTGGATAATTACATTACCACATAGCGGACAAAAGCATCATCTTGAAGGGAAATTATTCGGAGCATCACCTTATTACGAGTTGCAGAAGCCATACACCGAGGCAATTGGCAGAAATGCTTTTGCAAGAGTATAGAGTATTGCCATCATGTAGACTTAAAACGCCTCCTTACAGTTGCTTGTTGCTGTCCTTAATATAGAAGGATGTATCAGAGAGCAATGATTTTTGTGGCTTACGTGGAACATTGCATTCTTCTCCTGCTTTGGTGATAGGAACGCAAGTAAATGCAACTGCAGCAATTATTGTCTCGAAACTGCCTAAATTTTAGTTTTCTAGGACTACAGAATCTATAACTTTTTTCCCCTTTGGCATAAGTTTGTCTTACATGCTGAAGGGTGCTGCATACACATGGATCCTTGCCCTGACTCCTAATTCTGAAGCCACACTCTGCAGTTCAAAAATTGTGATTACAGTGTGGTTTCCCCTATAAACGTGCAGGCAGTGTCCTTGAAAATCTTGAAATATTTTTGTTTTGACCACTAGATGATGTCGTGCTTAACAGAAGGGTTGAAATCAAGCAAGCAAGAGAAAAAAAAGAAAGAAAAGGTGGCTATGTCTTCCCCCCATACCCTGCAACAATTCCACTTTCCCAGCCAAGAGAGGAAATGGCATACAGCTGGTATAATCCCTGAGCCAGTGGGAGCTCCAACGTCATAAGCAGCATGTTGTCAGATTGGCTTCCTTGGCAATCGCAAAAGAAAACGCACGGGAAGCTCCCTCCAAGTGAGGATGGGATGCGCTGATGAGGGAACTTGGATTTGCAGTGCTCAGATTGCCTGTTTTCCTAGCTGCACCTCTCAGGAGTCTAGCAGTCTTTCATATCCCAGCATTGGTGGCACGTGAAACTCTCCAGAGAGACTTTGTGCTGCCCCAGGTCTTGGTTTTTTGTGTGTGAAGCACGGGGATGAATTTTTAACACTGCCGGTGCCTTACGGAGCTCCAGCATCGATAGGCTTGAAATGAGAGGCTGCTGTGTGCAGCCTTATTTTGTTGTCCCACTTTTCCTTCCTCTCTAAGCCCAGGCACGGCATATGGGCATCATCAAGGGTTCCTCTGCACATCTGTTAACACTGCGAGGTGAGATGTTGTCTGTCTTGCAAGATGCTGCAGCTAGCAAATATGGTGAGGTTACCCCAAGGTGCTTGGTCTAGTTTGCTCAATCTAGTCCCTCAACGTGGCTGAGCGTGGAAGTCCATTTTCCATTGATAACCTCTGGACAGATGTCATACTTCAACCCCAGGTGGTAATTAGGCACCATAGCAGTGCTCGCTCACTTTCCCAACACCGGGATGGGGGAGAGAATTGGAAGGGTAAAAGTGAGAAAACTCCCGGGTTAAGATAAAAGCAGTTTAATAATGAAAATAAAATGTAATAACAATAAATAATTGTAATAAGGAAACCAACAAAGAGTAAGGAATCAAACCCAAGAAAGAAAAATGATGCAAATAAAACCAGTTTCTCACCACCAACTGACCAATGCCCAGCCAGTCCTCAAGCAGCATCCCCCCAAGTTCTATTGCTGAGCATGATGTCATATGATAAGGAATATCCCTTTGGTCAGTTGGGGTCAGCTGTCCCAGCAGTGTCCCCTCCCAACTTTTTCTGCACCCCCAGCCTAACTGCTGGTGGGGTGGCATGAGGAGCAGAGAAAGCCTTGGCTGCACGTAAGCCCTGCTCAGCAATAACAAAAACATCCCTTTATTATCACCACCGTTTTCAGCACAAATCAAAACCATAGCCCCTTAATCAGCTGCTGAAAATTAACTCTGTCCCAGACAAAACCAGCACAACAGGATAAGCATCCACTGAGAATGACGGGTCTCTAGTGTCACTAGAAGGGAAGACAGGAGAGTTTCTCTTGGAGAGCAGCAGATGAGCAATAATGTCTTATGAGCAGTTGTTTTCTGTAACAAGCTGATGACACGTTCTGGCAGATCGAACTGCTTGGTGGAGTTCTCCAAGGGCAACAAACTCTTTGTTAGCTGAAACAGATTTTTCTGAAGAGCAAGAGAGAATTCAACACTTAAGCCATTGATGGGGTTTGAGGTGCATCTCTCACCCAATGATGGTGAGATACTATTTCAAAATGACCCGTCTGGAAATCTATGCTGTTTCTTGATCATAGAAGCAAAAATGAGGCTGAGTTCTTGTCAAGGGTAAGACAGCACAAACGCCAATTTAGAGAGGACCTTGATACCAGATTTTATTAAAGAATCAGTGACATTACTTATTCTTTCTCACACGTACCGGCTCACTTTCTCCCTCCCCACCAGAGTTTCATTCCCTAGGTCTCCCCTTCCCTGCAGGTAGGTCACTGCTGGCCTGGGAAGGTTGGACAGACAGTCATGTTGGTTCCTGCTGTGATGCAGCTTGTAGGTACTTGTCTTAGGTGCTTGTAGTCAAGATCCTTTGGCATCCCCTGACATTGATCTCCGTGGCTTCCTCATCTCCAGGTGCTTACCCCATTTCCCAGATGAGATCTTCACCTTTTCTGGGCTCTGTTCTTCTTTCTGAGACCACTTCTTCCTTTCAGGAACTCATCTCTTATCACCAGACCTTCATTCTGGATACCAAGCTCTGAGTTCCTCCCTGAGGAGGAACTTCTTCACGTTGAGGGTGGCAGAGCCCTGGCAGAGGCTGCCCAGAGAGGTGGTGGAATCTCCCTCTCTGGAGATATTCCAAACCCACCTGGACACGTTCCTGTGCAACCTGCTCTGGGTGGGACTTTCTTTGGCAGGGGGGTTGGACTAGATGATCTCCAGAGCTCTTTTCCAACCCCATAGCATTCTGTGACTGTTTAATTAAAGTTTTGACAAAATTTCCCAGCAGCCTATACTGGTTGCAGCCAGCAAGTAGCAGGCTCCTGTCTGAGAGTCCAGAGTTCAATTTCAGACATGTACCCATGCACATCCACACAGTTATCTCCTCCCGGTTCACGTTCACAACGTCAGCTGGTTTTTTGCCTATGACAGCTCCTAAATCTAAATACGTGTACTGACCCAGCTCTCTGTGAGTGAGATCCAGCGACGTGACAGTGCCTTGTGACACACCGATCTGATGGGTTTTTCTCCCATCCTCTCCAAATCGCACTTTCAAGTGACTTCCCACCAACAGCTCCTGTTTGCCCTGGAAAGCGTTTTGCTAAAAGCAGGGTTCGGCAGATTTCGATAGACTTTTATTACAGGTTATATCATTGTAGAGGCCAGACAGCAGTAGCTACCAAACCCATTGCTACTCTTTCGGGTTTCCTTATCTCTAATAGTAGTAACATAATTACAGTCAATGTTAATTAAGACTTTTGGACAACAAACCACAAAGTCACGCTGGTGGGAACCACGTATGTAGATGAGAAAAGCTATGGCTTGAGTTGCCTTGGCTTGCTCCTGCTTGAATCCAGGGTGAATTCAGATAATGCAACTGTTTTCTACCCATGGACAGTTTGTAAGTGATGGATTGAATTGTTCCTGTTGATAGGCAAAATCTTAGAAAACAGATTTTTGGTATTTTTGTGGTTTAGTGATTTAAATATTTAGAAAAAAAGTAGAATTTCAGCATAATGCCCTTATTTTTCCACTCCTCGGATTGACCCCCAGGCAAGTAGTACTCTTTTTTGCGCTGCTGAGCTGCAGAAAGTTCTATAAAAACATTTGACGGAAGTTTTTCATATTCATTTAAACAATAATTGATGTCACGTGGAAGTGTATTTGTAGGTGTGCTTGAGGCCAGCACAGCTGTGTGTCAAGTACTAAATTCTCTCCAGTTGTAACAGCAAAGGCTGAGATTGCCTCTTTGAGCAGATGACAGTAGTAAACAAAATGGGTTTTCTGCCCAACTTGCATGATTTCACTGAAATCAGTAACTATTTTGAGGCGGGGGTGGGGGTGGGGGTGCAGAATAAAACTCCTGAAGAGCGAAGGAAGGAGCTGGGACTGTTTAGTTGGAGGAAGAGGAGGCTGTCATCCCCCTGTACAACTACTTGAAAGGACATTGTAGAGAGGTTGGTGCTGGTCTCTTCTCACAGGGAATCAGCGATAGGAGAGGGAATGGCTTTGAGCTGCAACAGGGTAGGTTTAGGCTGGACATTCAGAAAAAATTCGTGACAGAAAGAGTGGTCAGACCCTGGAAGAGGCTGCCCAGGGAGGGGGTTGAGTCCCCATCCCTGAGTGTGTTTCAGAGTGGTTGAGATGTGGTGTTGGGAGATCTGGTGTAGGGGAGAACTTTGTAGAGTGGGGCTGATGATTGGACTCGATAATCCCAAAGGTCTTTGCCAACCTCAGTGATTTTACGATGGAGCTCTGCAAGCAACAGGCAATGCTAAAATCCATTAGCAGACCAGAGAGGAGATTCAGTTCCTTTACTAAGGGCAGATTGGTCTTTTGTCCTGTAACTCTTTCCTCACATTTTCAGCAAGCCCAGAATCTTATTCTTAGTTTCACATCGTAGTTTCTGTTCAGCTGTTGGTTTTCTGTTTTTCAGCTCCTCTATCACAATGCTACAAGGCACTTGAAAGATCAAGGTTTCAGCACGTATAGGTGGCCCTACAAAATTCAACTGCTTTTTCAAAGTGTCTCAAAACACACAAAAAAGGCTGTCACCAGATGGCTTTTCATTTGAACACATTTAAGAACACAGGTACAAATAACCTGAGCCTGCCAACGTGGACATCTTGTTTGAAATGTGACTTTCATCATCTTCATCTCAAGATGAAACTCTTCAAGAAGAGTTACTGAACACGTATTAGTATTCAGTATTATTGTATTGTATAGTATTATTGAGACCAAGGTCAGTTGTTGATCTCTGCTTGTCCTCCTTTGAGACACCACACCAGGTTTATCTTCTCCATATTCCTTTGTCCCCGGTACCAGCTCTGGTACCATCATCATCTCTGGGCCAGTTCAGTATAACCTTGCATAGACAACTCTATGCCTATGTTCTTTGAGCTGTTTTCATTCTCCGCAAAGCTGTCTGATGCAAAGATGTACAAGCACAGGCTAAGTAGCCTAGAAAATATTCTAGAGAAGTGGGTATTGAAATATCAGTTCAGTTTGATTACAGCAAAGAATGTTAGATATGATTTATTGCGTTTGGGTTTTAGAGGAGTGGGACTTTTTCTTTCAATAATAGTTAGCTGTTAGTTTATTTATCGTGGCATTCCAGCATCTTAATTAACATTTAGATGATCAAAATCCTAAGATGATATTTAAAGAAGTATGGAGGTGGATATTTCCTTTCAGGGACAGACATTTATAGCATAGCTGCTGAATATGTGAAAAGTATGTTGCAAAAAAAAAAAAAAAAAAACAACCTCTTATGGCCAAATTTTTTTAGCACAGGGCAGTGAGTTTCATCCTCTTCAGATCACCAGCCATCAAGAATGAGAATCACTTTTGCACCAAAAGACAGGCAAGGCCTATTTGCATTTTAAGGAAGTCTCATTGTTTCTGAAACACAGAATAAAAGTCTGGCAGCGTTGGAATTTCTTTGCCAAGGAGTTACAGAGTTGATTTGCAAGGCTTTTCCTCTTGCTGATATGCATGATTTAAAACCATGAACTTAGAAAGGACTATCTTAGCAGGGATATTTTTCTTCTCTGTAACAGCCTTGAAGAAAAACTGCCTCAGTTTTTTCTCAGCATGTTGTTTCTAAAGAAAACTATGTCACTAGGAAGTCAGTTCTAATTTTATGCACTGTTTTGTAGCCTGCCTACATGCAAGCCAACTTTTCTTGCTATTTAAACATGGGATATTGTTTTAGGGAAATTGGGTGGGGTGGGCACTGAAACTGACCCACACCTCCCATTGATATATAATCTAAAATTTATTAATTAGGCAGGACAGGTACCATGGTTGGATATGAAGCCCTGTTCTACACAATATAAATATAGATGTCCCACAGTCCCACCTTCTCTCCACAGCCCGTTTGGTTGTGACTGACACCAGGTGGGCTCAGGGGAACGGGACACTCCAACCAGTCAAGGTGTCGGGTCCAGACCTGGCAGCTTTGTCCCAGATGAAGGATGTTCCTCCTTTAACTCATGCATGTTGTTGGGTGTCCCTGTACAGTGTACCCCTGTCCCAAGGAGCTACTGATATAACCAACCCACAACTCTACACGTTTTGAACCATCAGATTTAACTGTAAAACAAGAAACAATAACAACAAAAAAAATCTTACTAAAGAGTAAAATCTTTGAAGTCAATCCCATGCTGCAGTTATTCATGAAAATTTCCTAAATAAGATTTTTGCCCAGTTCTCTCTGTGTGTTTTGAACTTTTTCATCCCACATATCTGTTATTCATGCATAGAGTGCGTTTGCTGAAGTGTTCAAATACGTGTAGATGATCTAGTCTGGTCAAAAGAGAAGGGTATCAGTAAAGTGCAAATTCATCTCCTTAAAAAAAGGAAAATTGATCCATTTGAATCATCAAAATGACAGTGCCGAGAGCTGCCATAATACATTTATCTGTGGGCCAGTTAGGAACAATACACAGCAGACCACCAAAGTATTATGCCCTCTTTTAATTACTTTTTTGAACAATCCATTCCGTCCTGTATTTAGCAGCAGAAAGGGCAATGTGAGGAATGTTAATAGTACCCGTGATTTTATGTGAGGTGAATATTTGTGTATCAGTCAATGCACCTGGCAACTGAGCAGCCATCAACTTGAATTATCAGTCAGGCATCAGAGGGCAGTGACTTCCAGCAGCTGGCCATCTAGGGTGGTTGGGGAAATCTGGGTTCAGGCTTTGATGTATGAGCAGCTGAAGATCCGCACCTCTGTCCTCTCTACGATGTCAGCTAGGGCAGGTGAAGGGGTCCCAGCATCTATTAAGAAAAAGAAGCAGAGAAAGGGGGCCATTCCTGAGGTGATGGATGGCACCTGGGGAGGCTGAAGGCCAAGGAAGGTGAAGCAAAGGGATGCCAAGCTCATCTTTCAAAACATAATGATTTGGGGGACTTAAACCTGGGATTTTTAACTTTAAGGCTGTGGATGTCCTGCATAAGATTGTTGTTCTCTGCTTTACCCACATCTCTTAACTGAGGCAGAGCAGAGGAAGGAGGAGGGCGAGTGCTTGGCAGGAAGTAGCCATAGAGGAATTTTTAAAAAATAGTCTCCCCTTCAGTGTCAGAGCTTTTATGTAAAAACAATTAATTATGAAGACAGGCATGAGAGAGGAGGTTGTGCAAAGGCTTAGAAATGACTGCGAGGGCACCAGTGCCATTTCAGGCGCTTTTCTTTCTCCTTCTAAGGTGACATCCTAAACCCTTCACTGCTACAATACTGGCCCAGCTTGCTTAAAATTCTGCAGTTCCCATAAATTCTGGCATGGAGACAGATTTCTGGTGGCAATTGCAAATGCGCTTGGGCTGAAAGGGGCAAGAGACTCATTATTTTTATCAGCCTCCTACAGCAGAAGTTGAAGTTCTATGGAAAATATGTAATTTTAAATGTATTTATTTGTGAAAGTTTTAAAACAATTTCTTACTGGCACATTCCTCTCAGCTGGAACGACAAAAAATAGTGGTTAAGTCATAGCTGGCTTAGCTGTATCTGTGTGTCTCTGTATGTCTCTTTCCCTTCTTATTCCTCTCTTTTATAGACCTAAATCTTTTTATCTTCTCTTTTTCTTTTTCTTTAGTTAAGTGCTTAATATAGTTATCTATATACAGTCAGTCACATATCATTTTGTTACCAATACTTGCAGTGTTCTTTCAAATTTCTCCAAGTTGTAGGGTTTCTCCTCCCTCTCTAGCTATTAGTCTTACCGTTGAGTCTTGAAACAACAGGCAAAAACCACTAGCCACCAGTGCTGGAGCCATAGCTTGTGTGGCCAAGAGGATGGTAAAGGTTATTTTTGCGTGTGTGATAAACATTATTCGTATTTGCATTCCTTAGGATAAGTGTCACTCTCCTGAAATGCGGAGTAGTTACTGAATTACTTTTATAGGAAAGACAGGCATATGGGCTTGGAATCAAATTCTGCCCTGTCTCTTCTGTCTCTCTCTGCCTCCGAATCTTGTCCATTCACCTCTCTTGAGGTGTTCTGTTTCCATTTAGGCTTCCTCCAAAAAAACTGCCTGAGATTTTAAAAAAAATAAATGACACAGTGTTTCCTTTGGGAGGGTAGTATTTCAGGTCAAATTATCAGAACAGTTTTAAGATTCCATTTTCCATTGGCTGTTCTGGAAAACCGAGCCACTGGTTTCGATGCTCAGATGGGAGCTGACCCAGTCATAGAGTATTTCTAGCAAGACATTATTAAACATGACCTGCTTCTCAAAACAATGCGTCCTTCCAGTGCCAGGTGTCTGGATGCATTAACTGGTATCTGAAGAAAATGACTGTGGCAGAACCTCATTTGTAAGTTTATTTAAGAGCTCAGGTATCCTGACATGAAATTTCCTCGTTTTCTTGCAGTGAGACACTGTTTCTTTTGTCAGTTTTGGCTTTTTCATTTGCGAAAGGAATGCCAGCCTTTATGGACTGTGAGATAATTAATAGATACATGAATACATAGGACACAGAGGACATATGTGCAAATGCATGCATGTGTTTTCCTATATGAATTTTATTACTGCATCAACAGTTATATTTATGGGCACTACAAGTCAGCTAAACATGTCTGGTACTTTCCATTCTATTCCCCACTTTTAGCAGCTTGCAATTTTTACAACTTAATGCCAGCATCTGGGCCAAATAACACTGTATTTGTGACACCTCTGACAGTTTTACCCATTAGTGCTTCAAATGGGAGCCATCCCATGCAAGTTTTTGCAAATGTGTATGTAGAACCGTAGAACTGTCTGGGTTGGAAGGGACCTTTCAGATCATCAAGTCCAACCATCAACTGAATGCTGATAAACCCCATCCCTAAACCATGCCTCAAAGCACTATGTCAACCCGGCTTTTCAATCCCTCCAGGGATGGGGCCTCACCCCCTGCCCTGGGCAGCTCCGTCCAAGCCTTCACAACCCTTTCCGTGGAAACATTTTTCTGCTCTCCAATCTGACCCTCCCCTGGGGCAACTGGAGGCCATTTCCTCTTGTCCCATGGCCTGTGACTTGGGAGAAGAGACCGACCCCCCCTGGCTACACCCTCCTTTCAGGGAGTTGGAGAGAGCCAGGTTTCCCCTCAGCCTCCTCCAGGCTGAACACCCCCAGCTCCCTCAGCCTCTCCTCACAAGGCTTGTTCTCCAGACCCCTCACCAGCTCCCTTGCCCTTCTCTGCACTCGCTCCAGCCCCTCAATGTCTCCTCATAGAATTTATTCTTCAAACTGCAAGGCATAAAGAGATAAAAGCAGTGAGCCCATAGGAAAGCCCCTGAGGCTATTCATCACCTTGTATTTGGATTTAGGCTAATATGGTACTCAAGAAATGATGATTAAGATCATGCACTGACCAATGAAAGTAAAAAAGAAATATTGAAGAGAGCTGCCCATCCATTCATTGAGCACTGTCCACCCTCTTCAGTCACTGAAGTAGTGTGTCTTGAATAAAATATTGACAAACACATCCCTAAATTGCAGTCAAAAAGTGACTGAGAAGAACCTTTATTATTGCATGCTCAGCATTAACAATTTGATTGACTCACCTTAGTAAGGGTCTTTGGAGAAGGTGAGAGGAACGTTTATTCTTTGAAAGTATTAACAAAAAGTCCATCAAAGTTGTTAGTTTACTCCCCCTTTGAGTGAAAACCAGAGAAAAAAAAAGTAGTTAGGGTACTCCAAATTTAGCTTAATTGCAAAACCTTTACTTCCCCTATTTCTGATCCACTACAAACCAAAGTGATTCCAGGTGGGCAAAGACATTTCAGTGACTACTTTATACCTTAAAGCGGTGCTTTAGGGTGGGCATAGGGGAATATCTGCCAGGGGTAGGCTGTAATTTAGGGGGGCAGGAAGCAAACAAGAGAGTGACGGCCAGGCTTGCAAGTCATAGGAGTGTGTTTAGCAGAAGTCCCTGAGGAGACTTTTAATATCCCAGAATTCACTACTTCTGCAGGAATACTGCCCCTTCCAGACACTGCTGTGGCCATCTCAAACATGAAGTCTCTCCTTACTCTTCCCCTTCCCCATGCTTCAACCCACAGAGAGATTAACCAGGTGGGAAGAAGCACACCACAGAGAGGCTTTCAACCTCAGACAAGGCCTGGTACCCTATGGCAGATAAGCTGCATGATACAAATTCCCCTCAAACAGTCTGCCCCATCGTGGTGGTCGTGTTATTACTATTACTATAGTATTGTATAATATTATAGTAATCATAAAATTGTCTGGGTTGGAAGGGACCTTTCAGATCATCTAGAACAACCATCAACCTAACTCTGATAAAACCCATCACTAACCCATGTCTCTAAGCACTTTGTCAACCCGGCTTTTAAATACTTCCAGAGTACTACAGGCTGCCCAGAGATGTGGTGGAGTCTCCGTCTCTGGGGACATTCCAAACCCACCTGGACACATTCCTGTCCAGCCTGCTCTGGGTGGACCTGCTTTGGCAGGGGGGTTGGACTAGAGGTCCCTTCCAACCCCTACCATTCTGTGATGATTGTCATTGTTACCATTTTTTAGCCATTAATATCACTTTTTACTATTTAATGCACGTTAAGACAAAATTCTTAGCTTTCTTATGTGCTTGGGGGGAACGTAACGCATGGATATACCCTCTGCCACTACTTTACATTGGCATGACTATAGGGCTCTCACCATACCCCCTCGGCTTTACGCATCTTATTGGCCTGCTTCCAGCTGTGCTTTAAGCTTGACACAGGAGAGTATAGGCAGAACGTGTTCTGCCTGCTTTCCCCCCATTCCTAGCTACCAGGAATGCCTGCCAAAACCAGCCCCATTCATGCAACTGCAAAGTCAACAAGCTTGCTTACACGGGAGGCCAAAAATTGATGCAAATTGTCAAACCCTGGTCTCATCTCTGCCATTTCTGAATGTGAATCTGGTCTCCTCCAGAGCGTGAGCTGTGGCTGTGCCCAAGTTCTGAATCTCAGGAACTTTAGGGGTCAGACACATCGCCAATATGTAGTTGTCTAATCTCTAGCATGCAGTTCTGAAATAGTTTAACCATGATTGCCCGAGGGGGTTTGATTTAGTGTGATGGAGATGAGAAGCTGAAGAAGGAAGAACTGTCCTGGGGAAAAAATAAAATATGCCTTGTAGAAATGCCATTTTCGAAGCTTGAGATACGGTAGTTAAGTATAAATACAGAATAAATGCTGCTTCTTTAAGCCCTTTAGTTATTCCTCAGTGGGAGGCAGGGAGATACATGCAATTTATGTCCAAACTGCCTAGGCCCACAGTAAACCTGGTTAGAAATGACAATGAATTAAAGACTGAAGCTCTTGGTAGTTACAGGGAATTTCATTTTGGTTTACAAAGACTTCTTGGAGACACAAGTGTGTGACTGAAATAATTTTTCCTCTTTTTGAAGCCACTGCTTACCTACCCACGGATAACAAATGGCAGTCAGCAATAGTCATGCTCTTTTGTAATTTAGTGTCTTACTCATTTTCATGTGACCACAGATTTCTGTTTTGAAGAATAATAATTTGGGGTTCGGTATTTGAAAGTAGTACAGATGCTTTGCATTCATTTTGCACACCATTTGGATGGACAGTCCTATTGAGAAGTGCTCATCTTCTGTCATTGCACGGTTGTAACACATGAGGACCCATATCCACCTTGTGATGTCAACACCAAAATGGCTAGAGAAGTGTCCCAGAGCCAGCAGAAAGGACTGTGAGACTGACTGCCTTTTCAGCTGAGTCTCAGGAGTAACTTGGTAAAGCCTGTAAGAGTTTCGCCAGCACAGACCAGCATGAGAGGAGAATTAGAACCAGTGTAAGCACGGACACCACATACGTGTTGTATAGGCAAAGTATGATGTTATTTTCCTTTTTTGTTATTTTTCATTCTGCCCCATAAATACAATATAAAAAGTGTGGAGGAAGCCCTGTTTTCTCACTGTCAGTTGGTGACCACCCGGAAGGGTGATTCAGCATTTCAGCATGAGCCACACAAGCACAAAGCTGCAGAAGTCGATACTGGTTTGAGCATGTGTTATCAAAAAGAAACTATAACTGAAAAAATCCTCATAGCATCATATCCCAAGTACAACCATTCAGGGAAAAAAAAAAAAATCAATCAACTAGGGACGTGTTCTTCTAGTAAATTCTGTGGTTACTAGAAAAAAAAAGACCCCAGGAATGAGACTAGGCGTTTGCGCAGTGAAGTGTTTTACATCAGACAAGCCCAGAGAGGCTGGGCAGGCAACAAGTGGGGAGCAGATGTTGACCCCACAGCTTGGAATTCCCCAAGGTGCACCCCATGCTCCACCCCATTCCCTTACCATCTCTCCAGCAGCCTCAGTAGGAAGGTGGGGAGGATCTCGGTTCCCTCTCCCACCAGAAGCACACAAGTGAGACATCTGAGCCTGGCTCATGGCAACGGCCCCCCCATCTCCTTCAGCCTGCCTCTGTCTCGCTTGAAAGTGGACACTTCAGGGACCTCTTCCCCTGAAAGCGGTGCTCTCAAGGCTCAGGTTTTGGCACCAACCTGCTGAACCCTTCCCTGAAGTGCTTCTTTCAGACCTAGCATTTCACTGAACGAAGTCAGCAGTGTGTACGTGGTGTTGACTGCTCGAATAACCAAAGAGCTACACGAGTACTTTCAGACGCAGGATCTTTCTGACTAACGTTCCTAATCACGTCTGACTAATGAGGGATGGTTAAAATGTCAAGAGTTGGGGTGGGTTTTTTTTTTTTTTACTACCTTGTTTCTTACTCACTCTCACAGTAGATGATAATGAACTGACACGTTGTTTACTCATTCTGTTAGGGATAAAAGCGATGCTACAGCTTAACTGCTTCTGCACAGTTTAGGAAGTCTTAGGGATGTATGAATAAGAGTGACTGTTCCTGCCTGGAAGCAAACAGACTTGGCTCTGTCATTTAAGAGTAGATCCACGATGAAGATAATGCAGAGCTACTGTTGCCCAAGTGGGAGAAGTCCACTTGTGTAAGATAACATCTCTCCTGAAGCTCCCCTGCCTGCAGCACTGAACTTTTCCACTGCCAGTGAAGGAGAGCAAGGTCAGACGTGTGCCATGCTCACTGCCCCACTCAGGGACATACCGTTCTTGCACCTCTGAGCACTGACGCAGGGAGGTGAGGGCAGCAGTCCCTGGGTGCATGGGTGGCCAATGGGAAGGGAGCTGGCTTGGTCCTCTCACACAGCCCTGGGGCTGCCTCTCACCCACAAACCCGGGGCCTCCACCTGGATCCTCAGGGCAGCTCCAGAGCCTGAGTGCTCCTTCAGTGGCTCCCTCAGCCATGCATGGCTCCCATGCCACACCATTACAAAATAGTAAAGGAATTTTGCTTGATGTTCATGAGGCAAAAACATTACAGAATCACAGAATCTTCATGGTTGGAAAGGAACTCTGAGATCACCGAGTCCAACCACACACACACAAAAATGCCCTACAGTCTTGGCCACTAGAGCATGCCCTCAAGTGCCACATCTACACCTTTCTGAAATACCTCCAGGGATGGTGACTCTACCACCTCCCTGGGCAGGCTGTTCCAGTCAGTGCCTGACCGCTCTCCCAGTAAAGTCATTCTTCCTAAGATCTCATCTGAACCTCCCCTGCCACAACTTCAGACTATTTCCTCTGGTCCTGTCCTTATTCCCTTGGGAGAAGAGGCCAACACCCTCCTTTCTACACCCTTCTTTCAGGGGGTTGTAGAGGGCAAGGAGCCCTCAGCCTCCTCATCTCCAGACTAAATGGACTGATAAGACAATAATACAATAAAGCATAAATTCCAATACATATCTCAAGGCAATAATAGCCATGGGAAGAGCCTGGAGATAAATGCCTGAAATGAAAAGGCTGTAAAGAAAATGTATAATTTATAATGCATGCACAAATGTATATCAAAAAAAGTAGGCAAGGTGAAGAATGCTCTCAATGTTTGAAGGACCTACTATGGCAGGGAGTTGACTAGATGTTCTCCAGAGGTCCCTTCCAACCCATTATCCCGTTGTTCTGCAATTTACTCTACTGCAACTGACCTCCCCAGTCAGTTCTTTCAGGTCATTTGTTAAATGTATGGAAACTATGGATTTTTCTCTAATTAAATCATTGCCGTGCGTTTCACAGGGACAAACGCTAAGCACGGCCTGCGCTGTAAGGCATGTAAGATGAGCATCCATCACAAGTGTGCGGACAGTATCGGACAACAGCGTTGCATGGGCAAGTTGGTAAGTGAGCAGCTCAGGGCAGCAAGCGCAGTGAGAGGCACCAGCCTGGGCTGGAGCCACTTACTTTGTGTGCACGACTCCCTGGCTGGTATTTAGCTGGTGCGTTAACTGACACGTGATCGCTTCACCGAGATGGAAGAAGTAAAGTCAGGCAGTGCCCTATTGTTAATTCGGGCGGGTGGTACTGCTCAAAAAGCCAAACAGGAACGAAACGCAAAGCTCGTCTGTTTTTGTGGATGGGAAAATACATTTACAGAATTCAAATTTAGCTAAACGGCCAAATTAATTCCCTTGATTTAAACTGTGCTTGCTGTAGTGTAGATCTCTCAAGGAATTATACATTATATTTATATTTTAGTCAAATATATTTAGCTATAAATTAGTGAAAATATTTCAGTGGAGTTTAGCAAAAGAAATATTTTTGAAATTACGTTGTTTTTTTTTCCCCACTGTTAGGGCTTGAAGAAAAAACATAATTAATCTTAAAAAAACCAACTAAGACACAGGATATTTCACAGTGAGACATGACATAGTTTGAAGCAATCTCTCGTAGGAGAGGAGCGGGGGAGACTTGCCCTGTATGGTCTTGACCTGACTTGTACGGTGATGCACCTTGATTGTTCACGATGGTGTCTTCCTTCAGATCCCCCCTTTCTTGGGCTATTTTCATGCTGGTTTTTTACCTTCAGGGTGGAATGTGAGTGACTTCAGTCATAAATACCTTTACTATGGTTGGTGTAAAATGCTCTCGCCTCGCATTTAAAGGTAGAGTTTATGAAAAGTTCATGGTGCAGACTCAAGGAGGGGTGGCCACACCTCGGAGGCGGGTAGCCTTCAGGGAGTAGGCGTGTTTTGATATGATAATGACATTATAATGAGCAAAGTTCACACACAGGACAGCATTTCATCAGATTCTGACAGATGGTTGGCTCAGGGTAGCAAGTAGGCAGCTCCTCAGTTCCATGGGACCATCTGGTTCCCGTACCTGCTGTGTTATCCCAGAGTTGGGCTGTAGGATCCCCACCCTACTCCATCCTCCGTGTTGTTCTGCGAGCAGTTTTAGACAGGGAATCATAGATGGAGTGGATTCCTCACAGACTAGCTGCGGCCGTATTCTGCCCTAGGAACCGTTAGATTTTATACCTTTCTTTAATGTGGAAACAATGCTGTATTTTCAATATAATTTAATTTTCATGATTATCCCACATACGGACACAGCACTTTGGTGCCCAGGTCACCTCTGAGCAGCAAACTCTCACTACTGACAAAGGCAGGACACTGTGTTTGCGAGGACTCTGACCCAACTTGATGACTTCTATGAGAATATGGTTCTTTTGGTCACCTTTGGAAAAGGAACCTGGAAAAATTTGGAATCTGAAAACTGAATACATATATTCATGTTGCAGGTGTTCTCAGAGTTATTGCAACCTGAAGGCACCCGAGACAAAGATGAGCTAAAACCAGTGTCACTATGCTAAATGATGAAAATAATGCAAGCATTGCAAGCTAGAAGACCCACCTTTCACCAGGAAGATCTTTTTTCTCCAAGAGTATTCAGTGAAAGCAATTATTATTTATGCACCAAATCAAATCTTTATGCATTTACACCACAAAAGTAGCCCTAGTGTGAGGCATTCTGGTATAGGAAGCTGATCTGTGAAGAGATGAATGACCTCATTGCAAGCCTTGGACAAGCCAAATATTAAATCACGTGAATTGTTTCACACCTTTCTCAATTCCAGCTTCAGCCCTTGTGGTCACTAGTTTACCAAAGCAGAAAAGTAGGTGCCAGCTTTACAGCAGGAAGTTGACCACAAAAGTCATGGGAGTTTTACGAGCTCATGTTGGGTCGGAATCTAGTTTGGGGGCAAACCACAGCTGGGGAATCTGGAATTTATTCCCGTAAGAAACCAAATTTATCAGTCCTTTCATTCCTTCTCATTTTATAATGCAGCCATTAGCAAAAAAAAAAAAAAAAAAAAAAAAAAAAAAGCCCCAGTCCTAGTTTTCTACTGGTTTTGGATGTAGGCTGAATTTGCCCCATCCCTGGAGGGGTTCAAGACCAGGCTGGATGGGGCTTTGAGGGACTTGGTCTGGTGGGAGGTGTCCCTGCCCAGGGCAGGGGGGGTTGGAACTGGATGATCCTGAAGGTCCCTTCCAACTCGAACCATTCTGTGATTCTATGAGCACAGAAAATACACACATGACTACCAGGCTTTTCCACTTCTCACTGTGACTAGAAGTTCTCACAACCTGCAAAGATTAGAAATGTGAAAGACCATCTGTGGACCCCTAATAGCTTGAAGGGCATTTCTAAATACTTAGATGTAGGAGCTTCATTTTGGGCACTCAGCCTTTGCCTGAGATATTTGCTAGCTGGGACAGTAAAGAGAGAGGCAACAGGAAACGTTTAACCTTCCAAGAATGGTTTCTGGAGCGGTTTTGGGCACCATTACTGGCTATGTTGTGGTATTCTTTAATGGTATAGTTTGAGTGCTTATAGAGTGCATTTTTCTACAAATGTGCATTGAGGGTACATCTGCTCATGACTTGAGGAGTCTTTTAAGCTTACAAGACAAAAAAAGCAGCAGAAGCTGCAGTCGATCGCAAAAGAATCTTGGAAAAACCTATAGAAAGGCTCTAAATTCCTTAGGTTTCATGAGTGCACACATAGGACCATGAGGATTCGGAGTGAGGGCAGGACCATGAGGATTCGGAGTGTGTTTGGCAAATGCAAAGCAATGCAAATTCACATTATGTAAGAAGACAAGGAGAGGGAAGCTTCCCAGAACCTCTAATGATTCAGCACTTCTGCCACAATTAATTAGTGCTGCTTTTCCGTAAGACAAAAGGAAAAGGCGAGCTGAAAATGAGCCCCTCCTTCCACATAAATACGGGAATTTTTTTTTTTCCAGGAGAAAAATCAAAGAATTCCCTGATCTCTAAACCCCACAGTGACTGAACACCAGGAGGCAAATTTCCAGCCTTGCCACACTATTACGCCATTAGCCAAAGAGCTGAGGTTATTTCTACGTCAATCATGGCAGCAGTGCACTTCATTTTTATTTTTTTTTCCTTTTCTTTTTTTTTCTTTTGTGCTTTCTCTCCCTTCCAGCCAAAGGGATTTCGACGGTACTACAGCTCACCACTACTCATTCACGAACAGTTTGGCTGCATCAAAGAAGTGATGCCTATTGGTAGGTTTTGGTGTCTTTTCCGTTCAGTCTCCCTTTGGCAGTGCTCTGCAGCAGCAGCGGCAGACTTCCAGTGGTGGTATTTACCCTCAGCAGCCTTCCAGCTCCTTTCGGTGACTGGATGTCTTTCTACCATCTCAGGAAAGGATCACTTCAAAGATACAAAGCTGGAAGAGGAGAGGGTGTGTTTATTGTGCGTTTCGCTCAAAACCCCATATATATAACCTCTTAGCAATCTCCCTGTTTATAATAACAACTACCCGAGATCAAGGTAGGAACTTAAGAAACACTTGAATGTGGAGGTGAAAGTCTGAGCTGGGAAGAACCAGAGAAAAGACAGAGAGGTCAAAACAGCAGGAGGCTTCCAAACCACTGGTCTGGCTTTTGGGGGACGTTGCTAGGTTCCTGCCCTTTTCACCCACACTTCATACTTTCCTCATAGGTTTCCTTATTGACCACGTCTACACGTTGTCTCAGTATTTACAAGACCAGATTTTGCTCACTGTAATATCAAATTCCTGAAAAGAAATATTTTGAAATGGAGAAGTTGAGTTGATTCTAGAAAATATTTCTCCCCAACCAGTACTTCCGATAAGGAGTACATGAAAGCCCAAACTAGGCAGTCAGCTTAAAATGTCTGAGAACATTCACTTTGTTGTTCTCAGCAGATTAAGAAAAAACAACCCGATAATGGGTTATATCTAAGTTTCTCTTTTGAAAAACATCCATCTTTTTTTGTCAGAATTAATAGAAACATTTTGAACAAACTCTGGCTAAAATAAACCAAATGCGCTTTGCGCTCATCAAACTTCCAAATCAAAATTGAAAATGAGATTATTATGATCTTTATCACAGCAGAAAATTGCCAGAAAAAGCCAATCCCACAAAGTTCATCAAACACTTTTTCTCAGGATGTCTCTCGGCTTGTGTCCAAGCACACACACCCAACACGTTGGTAGATGCAGGCGTTTCTCCAGATGGAGCAGGAACATGACCAGAAATACCTTCAAGGGATTGATGCATGTTTTGCTCCTTCTTTTGCAGCCTGTGGAAATAAGGTTGATCCTGTGTATGAAACTCTCCGCTTTGGGACTTCCTTAGCCCAGAAAACCAAAAAAGGCAGTTCTGGAAGTGGGTCAGACTCTCCCAACAGAAACTCTGTAAGTATGCCATGGTTTTTTTCCATTCTGTTTCTGGAGGAGCAACAGATAGTCACTCACAGGAGTTTGCATCAGAGTTCACAAAACCAAAAAAAAAAAAAAAAATCTCACTCTCAGCTTCCAAAATGAGACCAGAAAACACATTATTTTTGCAAACTCAAGTTTTCAGTATCTTTTAGATGACTCTTGAGGAAAAGAGAGGAAATACAATTTAAATCAATAATTCTTTACTGAATTGGAAAAGTAAATGATATTCTTTTGATTTTGCATATATATGTAGAAGGGGTATTTACAACAGAGATATTTAACTGTCATGGCACAGTAGATGCATCCTGCCTGTTGTTGATGGTGGGTGTTTGCCCTTCATACAAGTGGTAATGACAGGCTGGAGTCCTCAGAGCCCAGATTTGAAAGTAAAAGCCCAGACAAGATTAAGCCACTGCTACTGCAACAAGGCAAAGGACTGGCACCACCACCCCCTGCCCCGTGTAGACTCAAGCAGGGAGGTATCACAGATTTGTGTTCCTCTCTCCAAAACCCAAATAAAGGTAGGTGTGCTCAGTTTGTTGTATTGGGACAGGGAGATTCACACCTTCATGTTAATCTTTGTCATCACTCTCTCCGATCATAAAAGTCACTTTCTGCAGGCCCACGGCAGAAGAACAGGAGAAGGACAAGGGAAATAATACTTCCTTTAGCCCTGCCTTTGCTAAATCCATACCTAGTAGAACAAGAAATTGCCCATTTCTTCCTTACAGGAATTGTTATTTCAACAGTACTGGGACCCATTAGGTTGGGAGCTCGTTCATGGCATGGAAAGAACATTTCACTCCCTTCCCTTTCGCATAAACAGGCGCTTAAGCCTATGCTTGAGTCTGTCTTTTCTTCCAGGACATCCTCCCCACTTCCCCTTCCCCTGCAAAAAAATCCCACTAAACCACACCTGAATACGCTGGAGGCTAAAGCTGATTGTCATGTCTAAAAATCAGACCCACGTTATCTGACAATCTCTCATAAAAATCAGGAGGGACAGAGACATAATGAGACTTGATGTCCAGGCCTTGAATTTAAAGTTTCATCAATATCTGTCTGTGATTGGTACAACGTTGCCCTGACACTCCGACGCACGCTCACTCACATGGCTCAACTGTAACCTCAGGTGGTATACCTGGCCTCTAGACAGATGTCCATTTGTGTCAGATGGGAAAGAAGACAGACAAATTTAAACAAGAACTAAGTGAAACCTGAAAGGGAGTTATTAAATGACACGTCCTCTACTCACCCTTGTTTGTGCCTTCAAAGAAATTTTGTAATTTCCATTCTTTTTTTTTTCAAACACAAAGTGACTCTACCACCTGTCGCATTGTGGTTACAGTTCTTTCTTTCCATTATTTCATTTGCTTTGAAACAGAAGTTCTACAAATGTAATTATTGCTTTCTAAATCAACAAAGCATTCTGTTGAATTATGAATGACAACTCCAGTATAGAAGTCAGGAATGCTGCGTCAGCTTGCCCTAGGGAGCTGATCCTAAGTAAGTAGGTAGCGTGTGGGTGTAGAATGAGGAACGCAAGTTCACTATGGGAATTTCTCCAGGGTATTGTGGTGGAGAAAGAATATAACACATGTCAGCATGCAGGAAACAGAAGACGTTAGAAAGCTGAATAAACAGGCACGTGAAACCGTGAGATCTGCCAGAGTAAGCCTGTGGATTGAGACAAGGATGAAAACCAGTGGCAGACACAACACTGATCCAAACGTGGGGCCATGGATCGTTACAGCTGTGATGTGGGAGCCAGGAGTAGGCACTGACCAGTGGGTGACCAGTGCAGGGACATCACGCAGAGCCCTTAGAGCCCAGGTAAAAATGCACCAGAGCATGTTTTAGAGATGTGTTTTAGAGATGGTTATTATCAGAGTTATGTTGATTGTTGGACCAGACAATCTTAAATGTCCCTTCCTACCCAGACAATACTATGATTCTATGTGAGCTAGCAGTACAGGTGCAGTTAATAACACATAGGGCCTAAGATCTTTGCCCAGTGGGACAGCAGCACTGCCATACTGCTCTGCTCCTCTCAAAGCAGAAGCAGCAATGCAGCTGTGAGGCTCACATCAGCCCACGGGTTTGGTGGCTGTGCTGTGTCCCAGCCCTGGGAGCTCTAATTCACCTGGAAAGTGGCATCCAAGCTGTCAAAGGGCTGGGTCAGAGCTGAAGGTAGTTAAAAGCAAGGGCTCCTAGGAGCCGTGCCTTGCCTCTACAGCCGTGAATCATCCAGGAATGCAGTTCATGTCTCTGCCCAGAGTAGACATAACCGTTGTCTTCTGAACTAGCCAAGGAATTTTTACCATGGCTGAGCAGCGTGGATGCCTCCACTAAGGTTTTTTCAGACTGGGTTCTGCATTTTCCCATAAAAGAAAGTGGCCATATGCTCCAGTTTACTACCTACTGCTTTCTTCAAAAGCGCGCTGCTGCAGCCTGCATTTATACAGAAAGTCACTTGAGGTGATCTAAGTGTGATTCCAGTTCTTGTTCGTTTTTCATAGATCGGCTCCTCTCAAAAGCAGAATTAGACCATTTTTCATACAGCTTTGGACTAAAAAATCATTAAAGGTAACTGGGGTTATTCAGGAGGGTTTGGGTGACGTATATGCTAAAGAGATAAGTCACTGCACATCCCATATGCAGTAATACCCAACAAAATGTGAAGCTAATCAGCAATTATGAAGCTAGACTACAAAGACCGAGGAACACCCCTTTGCAGTGAGCTGGAAAATATCTGGGATCTAATATTTCAACCAGGCAGGTCTTTCCCTTCTCCATCCAGCAGCTAGAAGTCCCTAGATACGCTCTACACTGACTCTGTGTTAGCGTTGCTGTTGCAATAGCCTTTTCATTTCCAGGGCTGGCCCATTGGTGCAAGATGCAAGACAAGCATGACCTGCTGCAAGAGACTGACTTTAAAACAAGGCATAACACAGCAGCAAAATAGAAGGCTCTTAAAATAGCAAGGGAAACAAGATAACCACAAGATACTCGTGGCATAAGTCTGCTTTTAACCTCCTGTTCACTAATATGCTTGGATGGAGAAGTAGCTAGGAAATACCAGCTGGGGAAATAAATTGTCAAAGTAGTTTCTAAAAAAAACCACTTTGTTGTCAACACTAGTAAAAGGGGTGAAAAAAAACCATTAAAAAATCTATAATTCAGATTTTGTGCCCTCTGACCAAAGCGGTGAATATTCCTCATTTGGCTTTTCTTCCTGTAATGCAGGCAAGGGTCTGCAAAGCGATGGACAGAGCTACGTGTACAATACATGTAAAGTGTCATAAAGTCACAGAATGCTTAGAGTTGGAAGGGACCTTCAAGATCACCCAGTTCCAACCCCCCTGCCCTGGGCAGGGACACCTCCCACCAGACCAGGTCCCTCAAAGCCCCAGCCATCCTGGGAATAATGAAGTTAAATCCCTCCATGTGACTCAAAATCCCGTTAACAAGTAATAAATAAAGTTTAGGATCATCTAAGGATTTACAGTTTTTCAGGTTCGGGAGAGCACCTGACTCAAGTTCAGTGTCTGGGGGTTTTATGGTTATGTTTTACCCAAAAGAAGTCACGTGTTGGAAGTTCAGAAACTGAAGGTCCGTAAGGTCAGATCTGGACAGAGTTGTTTCGAGCAGCTGCTGCTTGCTGAGGTTCTGTACATGGAGAAGCTGACTACCCAACCGGGGAATCTGCTGCCTTATGCAGAGTATACCTCTGAGGCTTCAGATTATGTCATCTCACATTTTCCTCCATCCTAGAACAATGGGTCCCTAATCACCATTGACATGAACACAGGACAAATAAGATATCGTGGTAATGCTAATAACATTTGGATTTCATTTTTCCCTAACCATAGCAGCCAGATGACTGTTTAAAAAGAAAGCGAGGGCAGATATTTAAAGACTGATTTCACCAACTCCGTCACACTCCCATCTCCTTCTTTCACAGGACGTTAACAGAATTAAAATCACTCTTACATTGCAGTTATTTTACTGAATAAGGTATTCTGGGTTAATACATTAATAGTAAGCATTTCAGTTAATATGCAGTCTCCTTGGTAGATAGCTGTTTAATGTACCTGCAGTACAAATTCCCCCCAGCCCCCTTCTATTTTACACCATGAACCATATTGTTTAACTTAATCCTTTGTTCTTCAGTGTTCACTTCACTTTATACTGCAGAAATCTTTCATGCTCCAGACTGTAAGCTTGGTCTGGAGTTCTTTCTGGGCTTTTGCTGCTCCCTGTGAAGTAGGTATTTGTTGTGCATCACCAGTTGCACCATTTTTTCTGCAATCCCATCAGGCTGACTTGCTCCGCTCTGATAGCACCCAAGTACTGCATTCCCCAAAGGCTCTTGGGTGGTCTTAATTCGACTTATCCTTCACTTTTTCTGCCTTATTTCATCTCGTTTCCTCTTTCTGTCCCTGCAGACAGCTGACCTGGCAGAAGTTCCGGAGGAAGGCGATAACTCTGCCGGCACCCTCGACACAAGCAGGAAACGCAGCAACAGCGGTGAGTACTGCCAGGCCAGGAGAGCGTCTTCAGATATACAGACCTCTGTACAACCTAGGTCAGAATATCTTTTTTTATGGCACCTCCATGTGTTAGCAGCATTCTGGTTTTCAAAGCGGAAGGTTGGGTGGGGCATGTAGTTGGTGCAAGAATTTGGGGAATGTTTTTTTGCCACACAGATGGAATCCAAGCCACCGGTTTTCTTAATTTCTTGTGTCCAGATCTGACACGGCTTCAGGTCCATTCCCCGTCTCCTGCGCTTCATGAACAGGACTGTAGACTAATCACTTAACATGCTTCAGTTCCACGTTGGCAAAGTGGAAAAAAATTAATATTTTATTTTCCACACATTTGACTTGTCTACATGTCTCTATATACTGTCTTTGGGACAGAAAGGAATCATACAGTATCCATATGTCTGTAAAATATGCAGCACGATGAATCCTGATTATGATTGCAGCTTCTCAGTACAACTGTAGCACGTGCCCGGTAATATTAATAGCCCAATTCCTTTGTCTGCTTTGCAGTACAAAAGTAATATTTTTACAGCTTTGGTATGCTGGGATTTCAAGAAAATCATGCCAATTGAGAACTTAGTAATGAAATCTCAGCCACTGAGGGAATGATGTTTATGACCCTGTTCTTGAACTCAGCCCTGGTGAGGGAATCAATAAGTACAAAGGGATTTTGAGCTCTTAAGGAAAACTTCAGGCCCAAACCATCAGAGCAACTTCTCTGGCAGCACCCCAAGGCTCCTTTGCTGAATCTCACGTGGACACAGACGCTACAAAACCAAATCACAGTGAGCATAGCCTTCTTCCTTACAAGCAATTAATGGATGTGAAATGCCAGGTTCAGCTGTCCATTCCCATTTTATGCTACCTCCTTATCCCTTTCCTCCCCTCCCGGTCATAGAATTGTAGAATCATAGACAGTCCTATCTCTTCTCCTCACTGTGGTCAGTGATTTCCTCCCTTTCATTTTCTGACCATCTCATCTATGTTACCTACTTTTTCCTGACAATTTTTTTAGGTTTCCTGTTTTGTAAGTGCAAGTTGACCTGACCTGGTTAAAGAATTCTGTCCACTTCACATTGTTTAATCCTGCCCACCTGAGATTAATTTGGCCCTGTTTGAGGTTTCAGATAGCTTTTCATTTCATTCTTGATCACCAGTTTCATTTTGGGAACCCAAAGAAACTTTGCGCTCTGAGATCTGTATTCACTGAATGCATCGAGAGGCATTCCAGGAACTTACTCAAAGAGATTAGTTTAAAAACTCAGAGTGTGTCAAACCTCCAAATAACTCCGGCAGCACATTAACGATTCCTTTGATCAGCACCAGCTTTTTTACAATCCATCCTTTAGAGGCTCGGGCTATAAATTATGCATCAGTCACTCCAAAATTTTCCCCTTGGCAGATTTTTAATAAACTGCCTGCACTGTTTGCACAAGCTATAGAAATGGCAAAATCCTTTCCAGACTCTAAAAATTTGTATTTATTTTTCCTTCTTCTTCTGTTGCTGCTCAGGCAAACAACTAGGAAAATAGATGGATTTCCATTGTGTAGGGACATGAACTAGGTAGCTCTATGGCCTTCAAGTGCCTCCTGGTCATACCAGAGACCATGAGCTAAACAGAGATGAAAAATTTAACAAAGGAAATTCAAACTGTTGTTACAGGGTGATTCACCACTCCTTTTCCCTCCCTTGTCCCCCGCCTCTTTAGCAGGTAGTTCCACATTCATGCCGTGATGAACCAGGTCCGTTTTGGTTCTTTCCCCCACACCCCCCCATTAAAAAACTGTCTTCTGCATATAAGATTTTAGGAAAATGTCCGTTTGAGACTCTTTGCTTAAAGGGAAACAGTGGAAGAGACATTGCCCATAGAAGAGTGAAAGGACCCAGTGCACACGTGGCCATGTAATTGCTCCTATAGACTCCTGCAACAACACCTTCAAGTGAAGATTCTTTCATTCAGGCCCTGGCATAAACGCTATGAAGCTCTGCTTCATAGTACATTATATATAAATATTCATATTCTATATATATAAATATTCATAGTATTTATA
>VXBJ01007347.1:260828-290754 GCA_013400055.1 Nycticryphes semicollaris
TAAATATTCATAGTATTTATACAGTTTACAACTGTAAGATGGCAGAGCTAATATCCAGCCCTTCAGCCTCCTCTAAGCCAGTTACGCTCCTTCTCTGCTGTGAATTGCCACCCATATCGGAAGTCCCGCAGGCTGAAATGTGCTTTACGTGACACTTAGGAGCCTGTTGTCACCAGGGATTTCAGCACTTTCCCCTCGAGTCAAACATGGGATGTCCTCCCTTCAAACCTTCCAAGTTTGGTGAGCACTTCTCAGCAAACACAAGGAATAGAGTCCAGTTCCCTTCCCACCTACTGGGTCAGCTCCACACCTCGTGAGACTGTACATCAGTAACTCCGCTGTATTTTCTGTCACCAATCAAAAATTACTCCAAACATAATGCTGAAATACTTCCACTTCATCCGGTGACTGACTTTCTGCAAGTCCAAAATGTTTGGGGCTACCCAATTCATTATTCACCAGAACTTTGTCTGTTGGCCTTCCCAACTCCTTTTCTTCTGGACATAAAACCTAAAGCGTAGTAATTTAATTTGAGTAATTTGACTTGCCAGCTTGTAACAGCAGCATTTTACACCCCTTTATACAGGTGCCAGGTACACATATACCCCCATACTGGAAGATACTGGAAATTGATTGTATTTTTAAGGTTGTCCCTCTGGCACTCATGACAGTTTGCAGGGTCAGTGTCCTTCTACAACAGGACGTGGTGAGGGGCACAGTAAGGCCCCCAGGTCAGCTGTAGTTAAACCACCTGGACATTTTCAGGTTACAGGCTGCAGGTATCAGCTCACATGTTCTCTTCACATTCACACATTGGGCTTTATGACCACCATATTGTCTTACATTTTGTCAGAGAACATATACTTATGTACAGAGAACCTCATGAAGTTCAACCAGGCCAACTGCAGGGTCCTGCACTTGGGACAATCCCAAGCATAAACACAGATTGGAGGGAGACTGGCTGGAGAGCAGCCCTGAGGAGAAGGACTTGGGAGTGCTCACAGATGAGAAGCTCAACATGAGCCAGCAGTGCACACTAGCAGCCCAGAAAGCCAACCCCATCCTGGGCCGCATCAAAAAAAGCATGGCCAGAAGGGCCAGGGAGGTGGTTCTAATCCTCTACTCTGCTCTGGTGAGAATCCACCTGGAGTTACTGTGTCCAGCTGTGGAGGCCTCAACATAGAAAGGGCATGGACCTGTTGGAATGGGTCCAGAGGAGGGCCACAAAGATGGTAAGAGGGATGGAGCACCTCTGCTGTGAAGACAGGCTGAGAAAGCTGGGGTTGTTCAGCCTGGAGAAGAGAAGGCTCCAGACCTTATAGCAGCCTTCCAGTGCCTGGAGGGGGCTAGAGGAGAGCTGAAGAGGGACTCTTGATCAGGGATCTTTGCTGTGAGGGTGGTGAGACACTGGAACAGGTTGCCCAGAGAAGCTGTGGTTGCCCCATCCCTGGAGGGGTTCAAGGCCAGGCTGGATGGGGCTTTGAGGGACCTGGTCTGGTGGGAGGTGTCCCTGCCCAGGGCAGGAGATTGGAGCTGGATGATCTTGAAGGTCCCTTCCAACTCTAACCATTTGATGATTCTATGAACACATAGATACGTATCACTGTACAAAATCTTTCCCATGCATGCTACTACTGCCGGTTTAGCTGTCCTCTGTTACAAGAACACCACATTTTCTCGATGTCTAAGTACAACTCTCTCTAGTATCAAGGAACCTTACTTATATTCATACTTACTTACACTCATAAAACTTCTTCAAAGACTCTTTGTTTGGGTGTCATTTCCAGCATAGAATAGCCACAGAAATATGTGTTGATGGAAGAAAAGGTAAAAGGTGAGCAAGTGAAAGAGCAGAGGAGAAAGAAATTCAGCAGTTTAGTGTTCCCTGGCATCTTCTTTCCCCTGAACACATGCAAGTACATCACAAAAAGAAAATGCAGGCAGTCAGCCTGGTGCTTATTACTATTTTGGAGATCACCAAATTGTTAGAGACAACATGCAGCTTCTGCTCAAAACACCTGCAGAAACATCTGGTGAGAGAAGATGTTGATGGTTATAGCTGCTCAAAGACTCCAGCTATTAAAATCATATTCAGACTTTATCCAGAAGCAAGAAACAGAAGGCAATTCTTAAAATGTGAAGGGGAAATGCAGTCAATGTAATGAAGCCATTGTGGGTTTTTTAGGGAAATAAATGAGGACAGCCATCAGTCAGCTCCTGAAGCAACTCCTGCAGTGGGTATCTGATAAGGTATCAGGTGTGCCAGGCGCTGTGACTCTTGTCTTACTCTGTGAGTTTCTGATTTAGCAACTTGGAAGAAAATTTTCACACACACAGGCCTGTGTCTCAGATAACTCATCCCAGTTTGGGTGATGCCTGCGTTTCGGTACCTGCTACAACGTCAGAGAGAGAGGCTGTGTATCCAGCAACCCCCAGGCAGGGACTGTTGCAGAGGGAGATCAAAGGTGGCCACCAAACATTTAGAGATAGAGGCTTGAAGAGGGGAAAGAAGGCATTTTGCATAGAAGCTCCCTGCAATCTTGCCTCTATGTGCTCATCAGGTTTTGCAGGTGCTTTTCAAAGGAAATACTGCTCATCCTAAACATGAAAATACAGCATTCAGTGTGAGGGAAAAGGCTGAGAGAGTTGAAATAGTACTGCAACTAGGGGACCTAGGTTTTGTTCCCAGTGCTGTGCTTGTTTATGCTCATCCGATCAAAATGGTTGATTTGTTACGATTGCCAGTTTTTCAGGACAGAGATTGTTTTGTGACATTTGCTGGTGGTATACGTGGATTTGTTGGGGGGTCTAGAAGGGTTCAGAGAGAGCACAAGAGATCAAAGAAAGGAGCTGGGAAAGGGAAGAGGTTAAAAAAAAGGAAGGTGATCCTGTTGAGGTGGAGAGTCTTAAAGTACTTCTAAAATGTCATGTGTTTGCTTTGTTTCAGTGTTTACATACTCCGAAAATGGCACAGAACACTTTGGAGAAGAAACAAAAAGTATACTATCTCCGGTATGGGCACAAATTTCCTGAGAATGCAATGGGAATGGGAAGTCATATACAAGTTCTTGGTTTTATGGGTATCTGAGGACCATAGTAGGGGGACACTACCCTGGAGAAGCCTCACTATCTGACGGTGATGTTCTTATACCATTTCGGGGCCACCAGCCAGAGTTGGAAGCAATGAACGGGGCAGGATGGCTCTTTGATTTACCCACTGTATGTCCCTTTAATGTTCTTCTGTTTATTACAAATTGATATTGTGAACACAAGCAACCCAGTGTGGAGGCCATGTCATAATAACAGACATGAAAGTCACAGATTTGATTTGGAGAATTATTTAGGATTTGGTTTGGGTGCTTTTTTCTTTTTTTTTTTTCTTTTTTTTTCTCTCCAGATTACCAGTAGAGAAAGTGAGGAGAGAGAGTAGCCAGTCTTCTCTGTGGGAAGCCCAGCGCAAGCAGCTTTCTGTTTAAGAAAGTGATTTTCCCACCTTGCTTTTTGGACCCATACAACTCTAGCTCCATCCATAATGAGGACTGTATAACAGACACTTTATATAATGCCATGAGTACACTACTGGGTTCGTTAAAAGTCATATGTTAACAGAGAACAAAAGGTAGACTCATTTGTAACATCTCACCCAAAAGAGTCCTGCAGAATTCTGCTTGTGTTCTTTGGAAGCCTGGAGTTTGTTCTTGGGGTTCAAAGAATCTTATTTTTAAATGAAAATAGTTACTGCCTTAGTGGCTCACAATGTATGTGGGCCATAGTCCTCCAAGGTGTGAAATCAATGAGATGATTCCAGCTCATTCCTTGGAAGATCAGGCCCTGCTTTCTCAGTCTCTAACAAATCCCTGTACAGGACAGATTTCTAAATTTTCTCTTTCTCTTTTTTTCTTAAAGGGACCGTTTTATAAAAGCACGTTACAAATGAACACCTATGTTGCCTTGTACAAATTTGTACCACAAGAAAATGAAGACTTGGAGATGAGGTAAAGCTGCACAATATTATGTTACTTGATTTGACCCATGCAGACTGGGGATATATGGCTGTATGTGACTTCAGGGGAGGGAGGGTTCATTCTGACATTTGTACTAACCATTTTTATAGAGGCATCCACTTGGTGATACAAAGGTATCTTCATAGCCAATAGCTAGTAATGTTTGGTCACTGCAGAACTAGGCAGGATTCGCTTCAGTTGCATGAGTGTACAATTTTGGGCCCCTTCCCACAAAAAAGACATTGAGGGGCTGGAGGGGGTTCACAGAAGGGCAACGGTGAGGGGTCTGCAGAGTAAGTCTTGTGAGGAGAGGCTGAGGGAGCTGGGGGTGTTCAGCCTGGAGGAGGCTGAGGAGAGACCTTCTTACTCTCTCCAACTCCCTGAAAGGAGGATGTAGTCAGGGGGGGTCGGTCTCTTCTCCCAAGTCACTGGCCATGGGACAAGAGGAAATGGCCTCCAGTTGCCCCAGGGGAGGTTCAGATTGGAGATCAGGAGAAATGTTTCGAGGGAAAGGGTTGTGAAGCCTTGGACGGGGCTGCCCAGGGAAGGGGTTGAGGCCCCATCCCTGGAGGGATTGAAAAGCCGGGTTGACATAGTGCTTAGAGACATGGGTTAGGGATGGCTTTTGTCAGAGTTGGGTTGATGGTTGGATGAGATGATCTGAAAGATCACTTCCAACCTAGACATTGAGGGGCTGGAGGGGGTTCACAGAAGGGCAACGGTGAGGGGTCTGCAGACCCAATGATTCTATGATTCTATGAATTTTCATTTAATGTCAACAAGTTGCTTGAGATGAGTTCAGCGTAGCAATGTTGACAAGACTGACAAGTATTGTCCTGGGAACTCAAGTTGGGGACCAGACACTGATCAACATAATGAAGGCAAGTAGCAGGGGAAGTACTTCAGCTGGGAAGAAGAGTTGGGGGAGATCTCTGGAGATCTCAGCTCACCTCTGAGGGGATGCAATGGGTGGTAGGTTACTGCAGCAAAGAGGTGTCAGCTCTGATTTCTTGGTACCACTGGGGTACCAAGTTGCCCTTTTTCTCTAGCTTCCTTTCTCACCTTGGCAACGTTTAATTATTGCAAACACACTGGAAGAGCTTCCTGAGCAGGGCTTGAAGAAAATCCTACCCTCTTGCCCTACAGTGTGAAAACTGGAGACCTGGTTCAGATCACGCAGTGTTAGGAGACTAAATGCCTGTTTCTCCAGTTGTCAGCAGCAAAGATAACCACTTGGAAAGTAGAACAAAGAGGCCCACCACCACCACCCACCTCCAGCTGCCTCCTGTACAGGTCCACATCTTCTACGTGTGCTCTGAAAAAGCCTGTTAAATTGGAACACGTTGCATTTGCTCCAGAGACATGTGCAAACTCTCGTGCTGACACTTCAACAATACAGTGAGCCCTAACAGAGAATGTGAGGAAAAGCTGAATAATTAGGTGTTAACCATTAATTTTATTAAGATCAAAGAAATGCCTGTTATCAAGCAGACGGAGCTTTCTCAGGTTAATCCATTTGGAAATGGGCTGCCGCTTACTTTCCAGGACACAGTGCTATTCTAATTGCATAATAACGTTGATGAAGTGCCAGCAGTGGGGAGAAGGAGGTCAAATAACTGTTCCAACTGCCTGCACAAAATCAGCTCGGCACATTTTGCTATTAGCATTCCCAGCCAAATTGTTTTCCCAGCTCTGCTTTGGAACTAGTCAGCTGGATGCTGATACTCAGCAATTACAACCCTGCACCACACATTATAAAGGTAAATATGTCCCATTCAAATCAGAAAGATATTCTTGGGCAGAATTATATCCCTGCTGACTAATTGCCTTTGTCAGTTAAATAGAACTATATTCCTGCTGCCTTCCTTCTGCAATCACAGCTTGAAAACACAGATGATAAAGTGGTGTGTCCCAACAAAGTGAAATGTCTTGAAGTAACAAGATAATGCCTGTAACAAATTGGGACTATATTTTAAACAGTTTCATATTAAACAGGAAGCAAAAATTTCATTCACAGATGCCGTACCAAAATAAAGATCTACCCCCAGTATATAGGGACTCTCTTTCTACATTACCGTGTATGATTGAAGATAACCTTGCTGCCTCATTGAGTCTGCCTGCAGGAAATCCTCCGATAAAATGACCGAGATGGGGCCACCTTCCATTAGAGAGTAATTCTGGAAGCTGATGCAGCATAACAATTAAGAGTCATCTTAACTACTTTTTCTCTTCAAATTACAGGCCAGGCGACATGATAACTCTTCTGGAAGACTCCAATGAAGACTGGTGGAAGGTATGTGCTGATTATGTTATATCCGTTCTTTCTAAAGGGGAAAAAAAAAGTTATTTTCAATGCTGAACTTCTGTTAAAGCTCTAAGTATTAAAGTTAACAATCTCCTTCTAACAATGTTTTCTCCACAGGGGAAAATTAATGACAGAACTGGATTTTTTCCTGCTAACTTTGTTCAAAGAGTGCAACATGATGAGAAGATTTACAGATGTGTCAGGACATTCATTGGCTGCAAGGAACAGGGGCAGATAACTCTGAAAGAGAACCAGGTAAGTCCCCCTGTGCCAGATCCTCACTGGATTTGAGCATCCAGCAGTCTGACTGCAGGGAAAGTCATGCCAGATGAGCACAGGCAGAGGCAGTTCACTGCAGTTTTACTATTTGTACAGTAATAGTGTTTCGTAGCCAGTTAAGAGCAGCATTGGGCTTGTGCAGTTGCATACTCTGTGCCTAACACTGCCTAAATTTTCAATCTTGCAGCCATTCATAAAGATAGAATCATGGAAACATTCAGGTTGGAAAAGACCCTTGGAATCACCGAGTCCCCACTCTACAAGGTTCTCCCCTACACCAGATCTCCCAACACCACATCTCAACCACTCGGAAACACACTCAGGGATGGGGACTCAACCCCCTCCCTGGGCAGCCTCTTCCAGTGTCTGACCACTCTTGCTGGGAAAAAATTCTTTCCTGATGTCCAGCCTAAACCTACCCTGTTGCAGCTTGAAGCCATTCCCTCTCCTTCTATCGCCGATTCCCTGTGAGGAGAGACCAGCACCAACCTCTCTCCAACGTCCTTTACTTCACGTTATGCACTCTATTCCTACTGACTTCAGAGGGACAGCTTGAAGAACATATAGTCTTAGAGACAGACCCAGTGTGCCTGATAAATGATCTGGTTTTCTTCTCACTAATAATCTAATCTAATAAAAGCTGGTGGTTCCCTCCATGCAAGTTAACTTAGATAAAGATCTAAACAAAGCTCATTGGCTCTGGCTTCAGCAGGAGCAGACTTAAGGCAGCACCAAACAAACCTGTCCATCTTTAAATTTAATTCTTGTTCACAGTTAGAAGTATTTTTAATCGCTAATTGCTTGTGTCACCATTGACATGCCCTCTCTACAGGCAGTAATTTATTCCACATGAGAGGTGCTGCTCTGAGTTGAAGTACACCACATACAGTGAGGACTTTCAGGGTCCATTCACCCTGGCGTACTTTCAGCAGATCCTTCTACTTTGTACCCTTCGGGTGGCAAAGCCATGGCCGCTATTATGCAGTTTGTCTTTGATCTGATTTTAAATGTAGTTTTTAAACACAATTTTTACCAGCCATTTAACACATCCAAGTCTCGTGACGCTGCTATAAATGCTTCCTGGGGTAAAGTGGGAGAAAAATACGGCTCAAAACTTGCATGAAGGGACAGCCAGGTTCGTGGTATAAGCTCATATAAATAGGAGGATGGCTGACTAAGGGTGACACACAGCTTGAGTGACACCTGGATGAAACAGAAAGCTAGATTTTTCTCACTGCATCTTCTGAAGCCCAATGTCCTTCTACCTCAATAAGTAGTTCCTTTCCTTTAGCAACTGATGTCACATCACCAGGGATTGTTTGCCTTACAGTGCCTGGACAGCCATGGATTTTAATACAATAGAGCCTAAGTCAGCATCAGGGTGGACTTTGGGGCAGAGTGGCTGGAAAGCTGCCCAGCAGAAAAGGACCTTGGGGTGCTGGTGGACAGCTGGCTGAACAGGAGCCAGCAGTGTGCCTAGGTGGCCAAGAAGGCCAACAGCATCCTGGCCTGGATCAGGAACAACATGGCCAGCAGCAGCAGGGCAGTGATGGTGCCTCTGTCCTGGGCACTGGTGAGGCCTCACCTCAAGGGCTGTGTTCAGTTCTGGGCACCTCACTACAAGAAGGACATGGAGGTGCTGGAGTGTGTCCAGAGGAGAGCCGCCAAGCTGGTGAGGGGTCTGGAGAACAAGTCCTGTGAGGAGACCCTGAGGGAACTGGGCATGGTTAGTTTGGAGAAAAGAAGGCTGAGGGGAGACCTCCTTGCCCTCTACAACTCCCTGACAGGAGGGTGTAGAGAGGAGGGTGTTGGCCTCTTCTCCCAAGGGAATAAGGACAGGACCAGAGGAAATGGTCTGAAGTTGTGGCAGGGGAGGTTCAGATGAGATCTTAGGAAGAATGACTTTACTGCAAGAGTGGTCAGGCCCTGGAACAACCTGACCAGGGAGGTGGTGGAGTCACCATCCCTGGAGGTATTTCCGAAAGGTGTAGATGTGGCACTTGAGGCTGTTCTCTAGTGGCCGAGATTGTAGGGTGTGGGTTGTGTTTTTGTGTATGGTTGGATTTGAGGATGTCAGAGGCCCTTTCCAACCTGGACAATTCTGCGATTCTGTGACTTCAGGGCCACAGATTTTTCCACAGGTAGCTACTGTAATACTTCCCTGTTGGATGAGATTAATGTATACCTCTGCTGCTGCTGTGCTGTGGCACAGCAAAGCATGCAAGGCTAACAGTCCCTGGGTATGCACAGCTTTTTAGAGAAGGCACAACAATGCATTGGGCAGAACATATTTTAATTCCCCCTGTGCTATGGGGAGGAGCAGCCCTGGAGTTTCCAGAAAGAGAAAGTGTTTAATATGTTTTTCTTTTACCCAGCACCTCTTTGGATTTTTTGGTATGTGTGCATATGGAGAGAAAAAATATTACCAAAGCAGAACATGAAGTTGTGCACCCTTTATGCTCTAGAATAAGCAATACAGAGGGGCAAAGCTTGTGGAAATGGGAGTGTGGGATGCCAGCATAAGGGAACGGCCAAGGTCTGAGTCCCTTCTTGTCTCTGTGGCTGCTGCTGAAAACAGTGAGGGCACAGTTTCTTGTCTCATTTCTCACAAAACCACTGTTTCCAAGTCTGGCAGCTCCATCTAAACACAAGGATTTCCCGTTGTCCCTGTTTCCCAACGGGCTCACTAGGGAGCTCGCAGTCATTGTCTCTGGTGGGGCAACAGGGAAAGAAAGGGATGAATCCATCCTGGCTGTCTCCTTCTTCTGGTTTTCTAGCAAACTTATTCAGCTCTTATCTCAAACCCACACAAATTCTTGGATGTGAACACCATTGGGTTCTCACTTCAAGTGGGAGAGGCTTCAGAGGAAGGAAAAAAAAAATTTGGTGTGAAACGGTGCAGGACTGAACAAACACACAAATGAGAGAAAAGGAGTGGAACCAATAGATCCCACTCCACCCTCACAAAAAAAAATAGACAAAAAGGGGACGTTCAAGTTGCTCCAAGGTCATTTTCAATAATTTCCAGGTGGGACAGTCACAAGAAAGGCGTGGACACTCATCTGCTTCCTTCTGTCCCTCTGTACAGGGTTTGAGAGCCCTGTAGTAGCCCTCAGTGAGAGCTGGGAGCCCTGAGAGGGCTAATGTGTGGTAGCAGCATGGTCTCCCGAGCCCGGCCTGTGGGATGTGTGCCCATCATGGAGATCACTGAATGGCACAATTTTTTTCAGTTTAATTGGGTTTTGTTTTGGTTTTTTTTTAACAAAACCACTTTCTCTTCACTGGGGAAAAACTTATTGAGAATTTTTTGCTTAAAAAATTTCCTTTATATTTCCAAGGTCAAATTTCCATTCTTCTTTCTTCAGCCATCTCTCTTATTTTCTGTCCTTTCTTTCCCTATTGTTTTCCATGTGAAGCAGAGAGAGGAGTGCAATTGGGAAGACATAAAAAGAAAAAAATGTAATCTGAATGGGACTGCTGGGAAAAGTCTGGCAGAATTTTTTTTTTCCTTTTTTTTTTTTTCTTCTATTTGGGGATTTCTGTGGGACGTAACCAGCCTTTTTAGCTGTCTCTGGACACAGTGTCCAGAGTGCTGTGAGTGCAATAGATGTATGATGTGCAAAGCAGATCACACACAAAGCTTGTTCCAGATGAGTGAGAAGGGGAGATTATTCACTGCTACCAATTCCTGTCAAGTCTCACTTTAGCTAGAAAAACTCATTAACGGGGGTAATAAATTCTGGTGACTATAATACGGCAAGTTGCCTCAATTTTATACTGTTAATGCACTGGGTCAAATTCTGCAGGGTCTAACAAGAGTCCAGAGCCATTCAGACAACAAAGGCAAGGATGATATGCTGACAGAAAAACTTACCCAGTGACAGTAGTATGGATTTTTGTTACATTGCTTGACGCCATCCATGGTTTTTACTGCGGGTTCTATCCCCTTTGTGCCTTGTATAAATGCTCCCAGGTAGAGGGTCTATTCTTGCAAGGCAAAAAGCAATATATTCAGATCAACAAAGCCACGCGTCTACTTAAGCCATTTCAGGCAAGCAAAGACATTTTCAAAGTTTGAAGCACAGGGGGTGAGTCTCTCTCTGGAATCATTTAGCATTTTCATGCCCCTGGGAATAACATTTTGAGTTTCAGCTTCATGCAGACCTTTCTGGCAAAACCAATACTCAAGGAGAGGGCTGAGGAAAAAGCAACACAACATGGGCACGAGCTAGTCCTCACAAAGAATCCCTTGAATATTTCATTATGAAATCAGAAAAGCAGCCTGGGGGAAAAAAAGTGCAGCGCTTCAGAGACTTCAACATCTTGGAGCTCGGGGTTTCGTGACAGATTGGTGGGTCCTGAAACCAATTCAGATGACTGGGCACCGCAGGGCTCAATCAGGAATCTGTGGGAGGGAGGCAGATACAGCCCCTGACATCAATAATGCAAGATTATTAACAGGGAAAACAAACTCAGCCAACTTTTGTGGCTTTCCACTCTTTTAAGCTGTCTCACATGCAGTACTGTCTGCATAATTTCTGACTCTGATTGTACTATCTCTTGGATGTATAAAGTTTTCTCCAGACAGTAACTTCTGCTCTAGCCTATCCAAATTTGTTACCACACATTATACAAATACTTCTTTGCATGACTTAAAGGCTCTAGTTTGACCTCTTTTCACAAAAGAAAAAGTCACCATATCTAATATATCATCAATGTTTGGAAAAGCATCTCTTAAAATGCCTCTAACATTTTTGGTCATCCTTATTTTTAAAGGAGTCATAATAATTTACTATTTGGGGTTTTACTCCTTTGATAACATCCTACCTAAATATAGGAAATAACCTCTTTAAAAAAAAAAAAAACAAAACCAAACCTACTGCCACCCTTCACTGGCTGCCTCTCTGATGTCTACAGTCACACTAATACAAACTGCTTTAGAGCTGGGCTTTTTGTGATTAAATAACACACTTGATTTTACATTGCACACGTGATCATGTCCAATAGAAATGACCCCAAATCACAACATTTGTAACAAACCCGGCAATCGAAAACTCTCTGCCTCACCCAGATGTGGACTGTGAGTTTACATACAGGTCAGTGCCACAGACCCATTTTGCGAGGGTTGTGTTTTATAAATGTCACTGCTGTAAACTAACCCTCTTACCGGACAGCTTCTGCAGTGACCGCTGTTGTGATGGCCACAGCCTCTGGACCAGAGTTGTTGGCTTTGCTGTCCCCTTGGCACCACAGCTCAAGGGACAAACTTCCCTCCTACCCCAACACCCAGTCGCATGAATTTCAAAAAAGAGTGATTTTTAGGTGGGGGTACATTAGCAGCTTTGTGCAAATATGACCCAGCTGCTCCAGGAGCCTGGGAATGAGCTTAGATACATCCATGAGGTAAGGCTAAACAAGGCAGGTTTTGCAGCCCAGGTCTCCAGCCCCCGGGTGATCCAGCTGCCTCAGTTTTTCTTCTGATTAGCCTGAATGCTTTGTTGCTACCTGGCTTTTCACTTCACTGCTTAGCAATTACTTCATGCCCCCACGTTTTGCATCCTGGGATGCTCTGTAAGGAGCTCAGCTTCTAAGAACGTGACTCAGCTGCCTTTGAAAGTCAGTTGCATCATGGTGACTTACGCATTCAGATTGAATCGCTTAAAATACAAACCAGCACAGAAAGTGGTGATGTGGTTCTTCATATGTTCCCCAGATAGAACTGCTGCACTTCACAGCTAGGCTTAAGGTGAAAAGGGTCTTTTTCCAGCTATCTCTGATTTTCACTGACATCAGACTTGCTGAACAGGGATGGGTGTCCCCCTTCATTCATTTCTGAATGAATGGGGACATACTGGCACACAAGTTATGCAAGAGTCCAAAACATGGGCACAACCTCTTATTCCTACAGTTCAGTCCAGGTCCTCTTTTAAACCCTAAATAAGATCCATAGGTAAAAAAATGCTGGTGTTCTCAGTGCAAAAGCTAATCAAACAGCTGATATAAAGCCTGTCATCATCCTTTTCAGTATGGTTGAATGGGTATAAAAAGTGAACCACTTATCGTTTCCACCCCCAAAAGCTCACATAAACAAGAACTTCAGTGCACAGGCAGCAGCAGTTGTAGAAACTCACAGTGTTCCTGTGCTGTCATTCTTACAGACAAATGCAAGACTTGAGGGTTCAGACTTTCTTGACCTGGTACTGTCTGCAGGTTCCAGGACAGCTCTTGAGACTCTACTGTCCTCATAACCAAATTCCTGCTTTGTCAGAACCAGTCCTTGTCTGACAGATGGGTGAAATACATGGCAGAGAGAAGATAAGTAGAAGATGGCTGCAAAAATTAGAGCAAGTTCAAAATTCCTTCTGGACAAAGAGAATTTGCCACTTGAGCCCAAATTCAAAGCACAAGACTTAGAAGAACAGGAGAGTATTAATGACCATGCAGCTTAAAGGATCAGGATCATTTCCTAATTGCTCATCTCCCCCATCCGCTCGGGGCTGACTGACAGATACAAAAATTGTCAGGGCAGATGTTGACAAGTTCAGACAACAGTCATGAGCTGAGCAGTTGGATGGTTTGGTTTTAGTGTTTTGGCTACTTTTTTTTTTTTTTTTAATGAGATGAAAGAATGGGCAAGTGACTTTATAATATTAGATCCCACTTTCAGCTATTTATGAAGATCACTTGATGACTGAGAAATAACTTGAGATGTGGTTTCCTAACCCATGGCTTGCTCCACTACTAACCTCTTGAGCCAGGGTGCAGGAGGAAAGAAACAACTGTTTGCTTCCATTTGTGTGGCTGCCAAATTCAGTGGAGAGTGGCTGTTCAGTAGCTCACTTACCTTGTCAGGCCAGCAGTCTTCCCCCAAAAAGCATACTAGCCTGAGTAGCTGCCATTTTAAGCAGTTTCTAATTTGATACAGAAAACTTTGATCACCTGATGAGATAGCCATGTCACCATCATGTTTGCCTTCTGTCACCAGGGCTAGACCTCAGCAACTGGCTGATTCATCAGGTGCAGCCCAGAACTCTGGATACTACCATGCGTTTATCTGGGGTGACTCCTGATTTACACCCGCTGAAGAAGGTCAAGAGCCAAATCCCGAGGCTACAACTCGATGTGTGAAATCCTTGGCAGCACTCACGAAAGGGGATGAGGACAAAAGTGGCCAAAGATGGTGTTGTGTTCCCTCTTGTCTGAAATTGCAGAATTTGGAGCAGCTCCAGGGCTCTGCAAAGCTCCAGCAGCTGCCACAGCCCCAGGAGACCTCCTGAATTGCACAGAATTAGGGAAGTGGAGCATGTTGTGGCCAAGATTGCTCTGCCCCCTTCCTTGGGAAGGAGTGGGGAAAAACCTTGCCATCTGGGACCAGGCACACGCAAGGCTCAGTGTATTAGCATGAGAGAATTTCGACCGGAACGTGGGAGAATTCAGATAAATGCATTAGTATGTACAGTGTTAGAAGTTACAGAAAGGCCTCGTACTACTCATCCCCAGTGAAGATCTAAAGTTATTGCTGTAGTAGAACGCTCCTGCTGATGTTGAGGAGCACTCAAACCAGCAGCAGAAAAAAATAAAACCCACCCAGACCTCTAAAAAAGACCAAATCTGCTATCCTTTTTCACTGCAAAGATAAACAGTGTTCAGAAAGCTCAGTAGTTTTCTTTTGTCCACAAATCATTCTGCTTGACAGTACAAGACAACAGGGAAAAGCACTCTGTTCTCGCAGGACGTTCTCCAGAGCACCAGAGGTTAAGCAAGACATGCAGCACAGCTGGTGAGCAGTGAAGACCTGCTGAAGGTCTCCTTTCTGGAGACCTGACAATTTGGGGGATTCTTTGGCCCATGCGAAAAGGTGGAGTTTTCTTGTAGACATCTTTACTTAGGAGGAAAGCACAATGCTGGAGGCAGGCATTCCTTTTAATGAGCCGTGTCTATTTGTGGAGAAACTGCAAAGGCTCATTGTCCCACAACCAAGAAATGCTGTCTACAACTGCCCTCTACAACTCCCTGACAGGAGGGTGTAGAGAGGAAGGTGTTGGCCTCTTCTCCCAAGGGAGTAAGGACAGGACCAGAGGAAATGGTCTGAAGTTGGGCAGGGGAGGTTCAGATGAGATCTTAGGATCTTTACTGCAAGAGTGGTCAGGCACTGACCGCTCTTGCAGTAAAGGCACTGCAAGTTGATACAGGAAACTTTGATCACCTGATGAGACAGCTGTGTCACCATCACATTTGCCGTCTGTCACCAGGGCTAGACCTCAGCAACTGGCTGATTCATCAGGTGCAGCCCAGAACTCTGGATACTACCATGCGTTTATCTGGGGTGACTCCTGATTTACACCCGCTGAAGAAGGTCAAGAGCCAAATCCCGAGGCTACAACTCGATGTGTGAAATCCTTGGCAGCACTCACGAAAGGGGATGAGGACAAAAGTGGATCAAAGGATCAAAGGCACTGCCCAGGGAGATGGTGGAGTCACCATCCCTGGAGGTATTTCAGAAAGGTGTAGATGTGGCACTTGAGGGCATGCTCTAGTGGCCGAGATTGTAGGGGTTTTTGCGTGTGTGTGTGTGGTTGGACTTGATGATGTCAGAGGTCCCTTCCAACCATGATGATTCTGTGATTCTGTGATCTTTCAACCGAGGTGCTCTTTCCCACTCTTGGATACCCTGCCATGCTTGGCCATCCTTTTTCTCAGAGGTTTATCTCCGAGGCACAGACCAACATCTAGCAGGAGTCAGGAACACTTTTCCATGCACACGTGCTTTACACCTCTCTGCCTCGAATGGTGATGTGACTGCAAAGGGAGCAGATGCTGGGCTGGGCCTTCGTGACACAAATGAGCTTAGCTGTTTTGCAACAGAACCTAAACTAAACGGCATGAATTCCATACCTCCCCTGTGAATTCCTTGTGGTTTAGCCCATTATTTTCTTTCTTTTAATTTCCTGCCAGCTCTGTTGGTGTGCTCAGTCATTCTGTCCCAGCGATGCAACTCAGTTAGTGTTAAGTAGGTAGCACAAGGAAGAAACTTAATGGGTCCATTTGCTTCCCAAGCCTTTGTTTGCAGGTACAGACATGCACTTGGCTATTTCCAAATACCAGAGGTGGCAAATACGAAGCAACTTCACCTCCTTTTCACGACCTCTCTTTTCCCACCGGCAGCATCAGCGTCACTAGTAAATTTTATGTATGGACACGCTGGCACAGAATGTGGTATTTAGGTGTCACTGTACAATCCATAACAGTCATACTGAAATGGATTTAGCCAGGAACACTGTAGAGCCATTTTTGTTCATTTCATACCGTCAGAATTATTGTAATTAAACACGGTAAATGCCTATCAGACAGAGCCTCTGTGAGTGTTAGTTCAGGCAGAGGGCTTTAAAGACCTGGTACTGACAGTATGAGACATCAGGGGGTTGTTCTCAACAGGACCATCCGTTTTCTGGCTATTATTTAACCTTGTTTGATTTGTGAGAAATACATAGTTCTTTGGCACAGACACTTGAAAACAATTCTTTATCTCGCGTGGCTCCATGTTCAGGTGCCCAAGGTACCTGTGCCATGAGGAGGCTTTCAAATAGCTCTGCCATTAAGAGAGGTGTCTCAGGAAGGGCCCTAAAGTGGAAATACCTGAGATCAGAAGGGTCTTCAGGAAATGCAAACCCTTACTGCAATGTAATATTGTAAAGACCATATAGCTCCACCATACCAAACTCCATTTGGCATAGGTTTTTCACAGAATCACAGAATGCTATGAGGTCGGAAGGGACCTCTGGAGATCATCTAGTCCAAACCTCTGCCAAAGCAGGTCCACCCAGAGCAGGTCCCACAGGAACGTGTCCAGGCAGGTTTGAAATGTCTCCAGAGATGGAGACTCTACCAACTCTCTGGGCAGCCTCTGCCAGGTTCTGCCACCCTCACTACAAAGAAGTTCCTCCTCGTGTTTAGATGGAACTTCTTATGTTCCAGTTTGTGCCCATTTCCTCTTGTCCTGTCACTGGGCACCACTGAAAAAAGTGGCCCCATCCTCCTGACACCCATCCTTGAAGTATTTCTAGGTGTTCATTAGACCCTCCCTCAGCCTTCTCTTCTCCAGACTAAAAAGACCCAAGTCCCTCAGCATTTCCTCATAACAGAGATGCTTGAACATCTTTGTAGCGTCTGTTGTACCTTCTCCAGCAGTTCCCTGTCTTTTTCGAAGTGGGAAGCCCAGAACTGGACTCGGTGCTCCAGAGTAGAGAGGCAGGACAACCTCCCTTGACCTGCTGGTCACACTCTTCTTGATGCAAGATTAACCCACCTTGGCATCACGATTACTTTTCGTCACCAGCTGCTGAGGGAGCCATCTCTCTCACCATCTGAAATACCCATCCCTCTCATATACACAGACAACTAAATCACAATCACTGCAGCAGGCTGGAGTCACAAGTCAGCTTTCAAAAATCTATGACCTACCACAAAGCTCTTAATGATTTTAATGTCTCCCCTGTGTATGTGGCACTTCAGGGAGGCAAGGGGAAAGGTAACTCTGTAAATATATGAGTCCAAGTTTCTTGTCGAAGCAGTGAGAGTCTGAAAGGGATTGTTCTACTTAGAGAAGTAACTAGCAGGATGTCCAACCAACCCGGTAAACAGCCAGGAATAACTTACCTCTTTGATCATTGCAGTTTAATATTTTCCTTACCTTCTTTGCATTCAGATCTGCGTGACTTCTGAAAAGGAACATGATGGCTTTATCAAAGTATACAGCGGGAAGAAGAAAGGCTTTGTCCCCATAGACGTCTTAGAAAACATCTGATTTCAACAGCCCACTTGCTGCAGTAGGAGCCCTTTGTCGGCGATGCCTGTCTGCCTCATCTCACACTGTGTCAACCCAGATGGGCTGTCTTGCAGATGTTCAGGGAAATAGGGAGAAAACTGCAACCACAAGAAGAAAAAGACATTTAGACTGCCACAGCAACACTAAGAAATCAGGAAAGTGGAATATTTGAAAGAAAATAGAGTCAGAAACCTCTAGGGAAATGAGAAGTCCTTGGATATTAACAGGAATAAAGGTAAGGAAAAAAAACAAAAAAGAAGGCTGGGCTGATTTCTGGTGCATGATGGCTGTTACAACCCTGATGGAGACAGACAGCTTGTTCTGAAGGACTAAACCCACGTCCTGTTCTTGTGTCTTAGAAAACAGTTGGACTGCTTTCTTGTTTGAAGTGTGTATTTGGGGAGAGGGGGAAAAAATTACCATTCAAACTGTCCTTGTACTACAGTCCAATGCTTGTAGTAAAGTGTGGCTGTGGTTCTACAGTTTTGTCCCCGGTATCAACCCATCAGTTTAAGCATTTAATCCTGGTGTTTAGTCTCATTAAAAAAAAAAAAAANGCAGGTTGGAGACACCGCGTGAACGTCGTCAGTTCGAGAAATGCACTGTGCCCTGGAACTTGGCAGCTTTCTCTTTCTGTGCAATCTTCCCATATGAAAGAGTAGCGAACTTGTGTGTCCTTTGTTTTTCTCTGTATACAAACAAAAGCTCTCAGCGTATGTTGGGTGTGATGGCTGCTCTCATAGCTCATGAAAATAGCCGGTCCTCCGAATCCTCCAAGCCTGCTTGGAAGCATCCTGCTGCACCTTAATCTGGTGATGCAGAAGATGTGTGAAAATGTGGGGAGAGCCATAGGCTAGAAACATTTTCTATTTTTCTGTGTTTATTGCACTTAAAAGGTTTTATATATTAATTCTATTTATAAAAAAAAATTAGTTAACTAATCCCCAGAAGACTGAAAAAATAAAGCTAGGAAGGGACAGACTGCACACAAAAGTGAAGCCTGTAATGATCAAAGTCCAGAACTCGTGACAGAAAGGCACTGAGGGTCCTAGCATTGTGTTTACACACCAAAGGCATCTTCTTCATTTGCTCAATACAAGTTTTGCAGATTCAGCAGTAAATACACTGACATCAACTCCCCATGGCATAAACCACCTCGAGCCTCCCATAAATCTTCTCCATCCTAGCGAGACCGTGCAGACGGCCTATGTAAGCCTCCATCTCCAAACACGTTTAGGGCACGTGAACCTTTTGGTACCCAGAGAGCAGTCTGTGGGGACTTGTGGATCTTGACCAAATTAGACAAGTCAGCCAGTGCCAATCCTGTTGTAGAGCAGGGGCCTTAAGATGTTTAAAAGACAAGGAACCTAATTTCCAAGTATTTAATTGGATGCAATTACACCAAATGCATTTAAATAGCTTAGCATGTGTTATCACGTAGAGATTAAGACCTATCCCAAAGCTCCCTGCAGAATTCATGCCTTATTTGACCAGCTTGAGACTGAGTGCCAGTCCTTACTGCAATTAACCCCATAATCCTGACGCTGCAAAAAGAAATTTACATGTTGCCAAGGTAGTATAGGCCTTTGCAAAGCTGACACTAGTCCTAAAAAACAAGCTACCGGTCCTGCTTCCAAATATAGAGGCAGTTGGAATCTGTGTGGCAAAGCCCAGGTCTCAGTAGATGGGTTGCTCTATTTGAACAGCTGATCTTCCTCAAAGCCTTGTGAAATCCAGTACAACTTTTCACATGATCAGAATAACCCAGGGCAGATCAGTCTTCAACCTCTCGGAGACACATTTTGCAGCTCTTAACGTATCACTTGGTTGCAGAGGGGGGGTTAACCACTGAAACGTGGTCCTTCATAACCTAAGTGGTCTGTTTTAATTATTAATGTCCTCCTGGCTGATCAAAAGTATCTGATTTCATATCCTCTGTGGGTATATCAGCTATTTATAGTTATTTTTTTTCTGTGCAAACAATGAACATTTGCTCACCTCATTTTCCTAAACAACAATAAACTCAGCGGGAGGACAGAGGAATCTGATAAGCCTTAAAGATCAAGAGGAAAAGCAGTAGAGTCACATTAATCCACTCTGTTTTATTATTTTTTTATATATTCACTCCTTCAAAGGAAAATCTCGAGCGTTTGTTAGAATTAAAATACTTACTACCTTTGGTCAGACCCTGGCAAGTGGAAAAATGAACTCTCTATTCATCTATAGATATGTGCTGTTGTTTACATGATTGCATCATACTGTGACTCCTTCCTATTTCAGTCTTCTATGATTTCAGTTTATCCCTTGAATGTGCATCGTACTATTCAAAGAATTATATGAATATTACCTACAACTCACAATGGCCTTTAATCAATGTCAGTTTGAATCCTTTTGATACTGAGCAATAAATAATAAAGTGACTGAGTAAAAACAAAATGGACCTTATGTGGACTGTATTACACCTGAGAAAGCATTGCTTCTGAACCAAAGTTTTCATGGTTATGTTTTCTTTGGGTCTTTTTGGTTTTCTTTTGTCTATTTACTAGGCTTTTGCTCCTGTTTGACATGTAGATGTAATTTATTCCTAATTTAGCAAGAAGCACATACATGAATCTTACTTTAAGCATGGGACTCATTGGCTATTTGCATGCTTAAAGCTGAAGCACTTTGCTGAATTAAGGTCATTTTCCTTAAATTTATTTTGTATGCCTTACTCTGAATCCAGATGAGTATCCCATCATTTTTTTCCTACTATATGTAGTTTGCAATATATACTGCATTAGCAAGCAGTTAAAAGTCATAGAGAAGATGGAATGGACTTTATCTGACATATGCTCAGAAAAAATTGAATTTTGGGCGATAAACGCTGTTCAGATTTAATTTAATATTCTGCTTAATAAAGAATATGTGGCTGGAAGGAGAATAGAAGTGTATGTTTCTTGGCTTCTTTGCATCAGACTATCATTTTCAGTTATCCACTTTCAAGAACATTCACTAAACCCTTCAGAAATAAATGTTACTGAGTGTTTCCATTGAAAATCTACAGCACTTGCATTTGCCACATTTAGCAAAACTTCAGTTAAAGTACTTCTTCTGTAACGTGTGTAGCATGTATAGACTCGGAATGAAGTTTTGTGGTGGGGCCATCCCGAACATTCGTTTCTGGCTGCTCAGAACATATTTTAACCCATTCCACATCTCACCACAGCATAAAACTGGCTACAGAACATTTTCCTAAGTGCTACGAACAGTTGATCAACATGAATTGAGGATGAGCTGTCTGAATAACGACCTCTTCCCATCCCTAAATTACACAGTATCTCAGTTTATTGTGCTCTTTCTCTACGCTTGGCCATTTTGGCTCAGTGACTTCCTTTGGAGACAGAAGCTACAGTGTGCCACCAGCGATGGACTCATTGCCTCAGAGAAACTAAGACACTTATTCCTACAAACATGGTGTTATCTCACCTCTAGCATTGCTTACAGGCCTTTTTTTAATAACTATTTGTTGAGATTCGATCGACTAAATGTAGCACCCAGTGCCAGCGGGGAACCTGTAGGAGGCCAGCAGGCAGTGACACTGGAGATCTGGAAGAGCTGTGACCTTCTAAAGAAGTGACAGGAGACCATGTAGGTTATTTAATGGCACTAGACAGATGTCTTTTGAAGATGAACCCAGTTCATTTGTTTTAAGTATGTGAAGACAAGTGTGATTTATTGAGCTCTCAAATTACATCTTTCTTTCCCCTAAAGGACACTGAATAAACGCAGCAAGCCGTATCAATCTTGTACCATGTAAATCCATGGTAAAAAAGAAACTTTGAATGCCACAGAAACTGGAGTTCAGCTATTATCTCGGTGAAGGCTAGTCAACATTACCCTTCTTGCAAAAATCAATGATGTAATTTATCTGATCTAACCATACATGTCCACAACTAAGCTGGTAAATCAATTTGCTTTCCTCCTTCCCCAGAAAATAAAGTAACATGCACTGCAGTACTAGGGTTCGTCTGACCAACTGAAGACTTCTGCTTTGGCATGGCCTACACTGAGCCTCACAAATGCCTGTTTCAACCCAACAACAACCACAGGAGCGTTGGATAGCTGGGTCAGATGTAGCCCTCCGCAGACCTACCATCTGTATCAGGGCAGAAACGTTCCTAGCCCTAATTTCTGGACATGTAGGTGTAACATATATACATATGTATCTGTAAAAGATACACTTGACTCTCATGTGTGTTGTACTTTTTACTGTGCCTCTCAAGTTACTAGTTAAGGTTATTAGAAATGAGAAAAGAGGGGTGTTTTATTTCCACTTTTTTCTTTCTGCAGAATTTCCTTTAAAGGCTGGTGGATAAAGGTGGCTTCCTAAATAGGACATTTTGCATTTAAACACAAACGTAACTTTAACATAACTGAACCTGTTAAGGACATTTTAATTAATATTAGCATGGCCCTGTCCATGCCTACAAGAATACTGACTGTTCGTAATTAGTTGTGAACAAACAGCAACAGGAGCATGCACTTACCATACGCCGAGGGAGGTGACAGATTTATGTGTGGCTCATTTTCCACTAACGTGTCACGGTGTTTCTGCTGGACAACATTCTGAGATGCTACAAGCCTCCAGAGTGAATTAACATTGGCCTGGGCAATCAGACCAGGCTGGGAGTTGCTGTGCTCGCTCACAAGTAATGAAAAGCAAAATGTGGAGAAATGTTTTCTATTCAGTCGTGGTACATTTATCAAACAGCTGGAAATAGCTGGAAATAAGCACAAAAGAAAGTGAATGAGTACCATGGCAGGTGCTATTTAAAATAAAAGGAGGGAGGAGTGTGAATGATATTCCCAGGCATTCTCCTTCTGTGCTCTGCTCTACTACAAATAGGGTCAGACAAGTATTTAATTTCATATTTGAGACACTTAAAAAAAAAAAAAAAAAAAAAAAGTCCCAAATTATCATCCAGATTGTGTGCACTGTGTTTTGTAAAGCAAGGAGAATAAATATTTTTCCCAGTGGGAATACATGTCATCACAACATTGACTTTTCCATGGCTAAAAAGAACATCTGAATCTAAGAGGTACATGAGAGTTATTTTTAAAACCATCCTTTATATAGAAAAATTTTTTGTGCCTCGGGAATGAACACTTGGCAGGGTTCCCACAAAAAAGGCCCAGAAAGCCTATAGTAGGTTTTCAGGTCAGCACATACATCCATCTCCAGAGTGGCTCAAGGAAGTCTATAAAAGACCTACCTTAATTAGTGTCATTTGTTCAATCAAATAAGCTTAAATTAAATTCATATTTTATTCATGTAAATACAAGCAATACATAAACAAATATATATATACACACGTATATATTACATTTGTTACCATGAACCAAAGGGCAAGAGCATATGCCCTTAAAAATCAGACCTGAATGACTTCTTGTCTTCCTTGTCGGGAAAAGCATGGCCAGCAGGAGCAGGGAAGTGACGGTGCCTCTGTCCTGGGCACTGGTGAGGCCTCACTTCAAGGGCTGTGTTCAGTTCTGGGCCCCTCACTACAAGAAGGACACTGAAGTGCTGGAGCGTGTCCAGAGGAGAGCTACCAAGCTGGTGAGGGGTCTGGAGAACAAGTCCTGTGAGGAGAGGCTGAGGGAGCTGGGCATATTTAGTTGCCCAGGGAGGTGGTGGAGTCACCATCCCTGGGGGCATTTCGGAAAGGAGGAGATGTGGCACTTGAGGGCATGCTCTAGGGCCCAAGATTGTAGGGTGTGGGTTGTGTTTTTGTGTATGGTTGGACTTGGTGATCTCAGAGGTCCTTTCTAACCACTATGATTCTGTGATTCTGTGTTCAGCGTTGAGTCAGGGCAGTAATTGGTGCCTGGTAAGTACTGAAACAGACTATATGGATAGAGAAGTCTAGCCTTGACAAGTTTCATCTTCACTAGACAAAGTGTATAACATACAAACCCAGAGTTACTGACAGCTGAACTGCAAATATATAATACCTTGAGCACGGTCAAGCTACTCGCTGCTCTGAAATGTATGTATGTCATTTATCGGGCAAAGTTAGGACTGCATGTCGCATGTGAATTGGCAGCCTGGAAGCACTGTCAGAACAACATGTAAATCATACCTCTTTGACCTGGCTGCCTCACAGTAATGAGATATTGAAAATAAAGAATAATTTCTCCTTGTAGGCCTGAAGGAGAGGAAGGCAGGAGGCATTCCTGTGGGCTTAAAATAAAACATTAAAATAGCGCTAGTCAGTTCCACAAACACACAATGAGAAGGGCACATAAATTTACCTTCAGCAGAGTGAATAAATCAACATCTGAGTAATTACTATGCTACCAGCGGCTTGCCAGCTGATAGGGTCAGAGGCTGACAACACAAAATTGAAAGGCTGTGAGAGCTGTTCCAGCTTTGCATCACAAACAGGGAAAAAAAAAAAAATGAGAGTGAGCTGTGGGTAAATTCTAATTTTTAAAAGAAACGCTGCAGCAGCGGTACTGAAGCAAACCCTTCAGTGTGTCCTGTCTTTTCCATGGAGCCCCCTCTCCCTGGCCAGGCTGGTCCGGGTGGCTGTGGGAGCAGCTCCTATCCCGTGTTCTCGCCCAAGGGCAGCACTGCAGGTGTGTGGGCATAATCACAGAACAAACCCCTGGGCTGTTCCTGTCCTGCCCAGCCCACTCCAGCAGAGCCTGCTCTTCCTTCCAGGGATCATGCCAGTTTCTTGGCTGGCTGGCCACTGCCTGCCCTTGTGTCTAGCAGGAGAAAAATAACCAGAATTATCCCAAGCAAACAGAGGCCAAAGAAAGCAGCCAGTGTGGCAGCGGTCCCCAAAAACCTTGAAGTCTGGCCTTCCTGTACACCCCTGCAGTGCTGCCAACTGCACTACAGAAGGTGGTTGCTCTTTGTACCTCCCTGCCAACCACATCCTGGGCTGCATCAAAAAAAGCATGGCCAGCAGGTCAAGGGAGGTGGTTCTAACCCTCTACTCTGCTCTGGTGAGACGCCACCTGGAGTACTGTGTCCAGCTCTGGAGTCCTCAACACAGGGAAGACATGGACCTTGTTGGAATGGTTCCAGCAGAGGACCACAAAGATGATCAAAGGGCTGGAGCACATCTGCTGTGAAGACAGGCTGAGAGAGTTGGGGCTGTTCAGCCTGAAGAAGAGAAGGCTCCAGGGAGGCCATAGAGCAACCTTCCAGTACCTGAAGGGAGCCTACCAGAAGAACTGGAAAAGGACTCTTTGTCAGAGAATGTAATGACAGGACAAGGGGTAATGGCTTTAAACTGAAAGAGGGGAAATTTAGATTAGGTATTAGGAAGAAATTCTTTCCTGTGAGGGTGGTGAGACACTGGAACAGGTTGCCCAGTGAGGTTGTGGATATTCCATCCCTGGAAGTGTTGAAGGCCAAGCTGGATGGGGCTTTGAGCAACCTGGTCTGGTGGGAGGTGTCCCTGCCCAGGGAAGGGGGATTAGAACTGGATGATCTTTGGTCTCCAAGCAGTCAAGCAAAGACCTGACAAGTAGATAGAGCAGCACCTAGTGTAGTATTGTAGCCCCTGAGTCTCTCCACGGAAGATGAAGATTCAGCGCCTGCTTAGTGAAAGTCCAAGCACAGATGGAATAGGTGCCTTCCCCCACTGTCTCAGGAGCAAGAGAAGGAAGAGCTATCAATGCTAATGAGATATAGAGCAGGTGATGCAATTATCATCTGAGAGCCTGAGTAGGATGAGACAGATGTTGCTTTCCAGGTTCATTCCTTTATTAGTGATGCCTGCCAACCAGCTTACATGATACCTGTCTAGCCACACCAGATAAAATGAACTGCTTCAAGTAGAACCATAGAATTGTCTCAGTTGGAAGGGGCCTTTCAGATCAGCATGTCCAACCACCAACCTAACTCTCATAAAAACCATCCCTAAACCATGTCTGTAAGCATTATGTCAACCCAGCTTTTCAATCCCTCCAGGGATGAGGCCTCAACCCCTGCCCTGGGCAGCCTTCACAAACCTTTCCATGGAAACATTTTTTCTAATCTCCAATCTGAACCTCCCCTGGCACAACTGCATTTTCTCTTGTCCCATTACCTGTGACTTGGGAGAAGAGACTGACCCCCCCAGCTACACCCTCCTTTCAGGGAGCTGTAGGGAGTGAGAAGGTCTCCCCTCAGGTTCCTTTTCTCCAGGCTGAACACCTCCAGCTCCCTCAGCCTCTCCTCCAGACCCCTCAGGTAAAATCAAAACACTCTAGGTGATATCAAAGCTATACTCAAGGCTGCCCTTAAACAGTGGGAGTCCCAGCAATTAAATATGGAGCCATAATTTATTCCCAAATAAAATAGATATGCCATTCGTCTTTCATGAGAATCCATCTCCAAGTTTGTACATCACAAGTCCCTTCTTCCAAAAACAGGACCATCAACTTTGCACAGAGCTGTGGAGGAGTGGTGACTCCCTACTCACCTGCAGGCTGAGAAACGAGCTGGTTAGCCATGGCTTTGAGGTTATTGTAGGAAGGAGGGCCCGGCCAACATTCGCCCGATCTGATTCAAGTGGTGCTGGGGAATGGAGGCAGCTCCCACCACAGTGGGAATGGCCCAGGAAGACTAGAGGTGGGGGTGTAAAAACCACGGCTGCATGTCAAATCACAGTCAAGCACTTGCAATAAGGCTCAACATGACCGATAATCGGTCAAATAGGCAGGATGTGTTTGGGAACTTGGTTTTGCCCTAGGGAAGATGAAGGGAAGCGGGAAGTTCTTGTGAATCAATTTGAACCCCTGAGTGGCCTGAGTGCAATGGTGTGATAACAACTGCATGCCATGTGCATCATCCATGCTCCTGAGGGCTGAGAACAAATGGACAAGGGTGATAAAAATCCATTAAACACGGGACAAGGTAAGTGAGTTAAGAGCATAAAATGCTTCTAAAATCTTGTACCACTGGAGCTCAAAGTGTTACCACAACACAGATGTCTGGCAGCAACTGGTGCTCTGTAAATCACTGTAGACTGAATTAAATTAACTCCAAGGTCACTCATGGATAGGTCTAAAATCACACCCACAAAATGTGTTGCTCTTGCCCTTAGACATGGCTGGGTTGTGATTGCGGGGAGCAAGGTGAGTTCTTACTCAAAGCAACAGGGTGTTAACCGTGTCAGCAGGCACAGAAGAAACCTATTTTTGCCAGCAGCCCAACCTGACAAGAGAAAAGGACTTTTTCTTTTCAAGTTGTCTTCACTCATTTAAATATTTTTTTTCAGGTAATTAACACTGGGCACCAGTGAACTGACGTTCCTTGAAGGAGAGTGAAACATTTATTACCCTTCCAGTCTCCCTTGCTGAAATGATTGAGGTGAAAGAAAGGTTAGAAAAAGAGTCTTTTCTGGGTTGTCTTATTTCTCTTTTGTCTGTTATATTGGTTCCAGGAATGGAAAGTCATTAATCACCTATCAAGATGGCAGATAAGAGTTGCCTTGGGGTTAGAGAAGATGGGAAAAGTTCATTTAAGCACAGCAATTAATTGAAATGAGTAAGATGGGGACAGACTCTTCATTCAAAAGTAAGTAGCAGCTGATAGGCAACAGCTTTGGACTGCTATTTAAGGAAAATTGCATGAAGAATTTTAGTTGACAAAGATAAAAAGCAGAAAATGAGTTCTAAGGTAAAAAGAATAAAAGGCAAAAGAATGGAGAAAAAGGTTTATAGTGATAAACACAATTTATTTATTGTTTTAAATTATTCAGCTGGAAACCCCTGACTCTGCCTTTTCTCCTAACCGTGTTAGCCATGTCAGTACTATACAGACAAAGCAGCGGGAGCCAAACATCAGCCACTTTTGAGGCTCCAGAAGAAGAATGCTTCAGACAGTGATTGCATATTATGCATCCCTGTGACGAAGGTTCCTCTCCCAGTTAGACTCCACAGACACACACAGATACAAAATGCTGCAGCTGCTGAGATGCACAGGCTCTCGTTATACCTTTTTGCTGGTTTTAGGCATCTGGTGCTTTTGGCACAGCTGCCACTAATTCCACCATCCTCTTTACATAAGCTTTCCTCTGTGTGAAAGACTCCCTGGGAAGCTCCTGCTGACCACTCTCCTCTCCCACATTTGCTGCAGACTCCTAGCATTGTTTTAAAGGGGCAGACAATATCATCAAAAACCCCTCCTGCTTTTATCTCCTTTCTGAAGGAGGTGCCAAAAGCCGATGAAATAACCTGTTTTGAAGAGCCAACACAAGCCAATAAAACCTAAACACAAAGATACCTATAAGATTCACCAGGCCTTTCTTTGAAAAGCCTTAGCATCAGGACAACTGGGGATGAAAAGCATTTTCCCATGTTCGGTGGTAAGAAGCCTGCATTCATCAAAGTCTCAGAGATATGACTTGGCCAACATAGATCTTTCAATGACAATCAGTCTCCATGTGTGTTACTTCTACCTTTGTCATAAGCTCAACGTGTTCTCTACTAAAGAAACTGGTTGTCCCATACGCATGCAAACAAAAAAAAATCCCGATGGCATATTCAGAGTGAAAATTTCATTGAGGTAAGTAAAATCTCAAAGCAAATGCTTCAGTTTCCACAAATTGCCATTTCTACATGAAAAAGAAAGCACTAGAGAAAATGTTAATGTGGCAATGGGTGCTGCTGCTTATATACTTAGATGTTGTAAAGATGCAGCAGGGCTACAGGATGCTGTGATGTCTATTGGCAGGGTCTGCCATGCTTCCCTGTGGAGCCTATTTGGATTTTCAGCTGAGGTCTGGTGTGACACAGTGAAAACACACCAGAGATTAGGCAAAATCCCAGTTTGCCATTGGAGCAGCTGTCAAAAAAAAAAAAAAAGAAAATATTTGATCTCAGAGGAAACCTGAGGAAGTAAAAGGTTTCCAGGAGGAAAAATCAATTAAGTTCACTGACCTTGGCTGGCTACAAACATTACTCTTTAGAAAAAAAGGAGGAAACAGTATTCAAATTGCATTTCAGAGACAGTTGTATGTTCAGAAGTCAAAATTTCTCTCCTGGCCCTTACTGAACAACTCACAGTCTGTAAATTGGGGCAGAGGCACCCAGGACTACATTTTCAGCTTCTCTGTGCCCACAGTGTCCATTTTCTAGTGAATCCCGACATCCAGCTGACAAAGCTGAGGCCCTCTTGGAAGTGTCACCTTCATACAAAAAAAACCCAAAACAAAACAAACCAACAAATCCCCCAAACCAGCAAGCTTTGAAAGGGAACCATTTGTGTTGTGATAGCTGGCAAAACAAAAAAGCAAAGCCAACAACTGATCCTTGTGCCACATGTGCAGAGCATCCAGTTATGGCCTTTTTTGATTCCTGCTGAATAAAGGGTCGATTTTAATAAATCTTTGATGCCTTCTAATCACAGTTCAATATTCGGTGCAGTAATTTTTTTGCATAAATATCCTGTTCAGCTGTTAGCTGGAGCACACAGAGCAAGGTTGATCTGAAGCATCAATCTTGAGGAAATTGGAGAAGTTCATAATAAGCTCTCAGTCGTATTTACAATGCAAGATTAACCCCATTTCTGCATGACTTGTCTCAGTCTAAGTCCTGAAAGACCAGTAACACTCAGAGCAGCTGTGATTAAAGTTCACACACCAGGCTGTCGTTTAGTGGACATTATACCAATTACATTCATCCTGGCTTCTGAGAAGAATTGTTCTGCTGTCTTTTAAGATACCAAGGCTGTTGTAATCACATATATTCAAAATAAATCTCAAAAAAAAAAAATCTCAAAGAAATAAAAACTCAGATAGCAACTTCATTAAGATTGGGAACTTGAAACAAGCTGTGCTGCAGCAGGGCAGATTCAACTTTCCAAAAGTGATGTTTTCCTCAGATATGCTGGCTGGTACGATTCCCTTTGCATGCACTATTACTGCTCGGTATATGGGGCATGACTCATGATACATCACAACACAGAGTGACAGAGTGATAGCTAGAGAAAATTGAGCTTCTGAAAACTGAGATTAAAGGGGGAAAGCCACAGGAATAAATAATACAATAGACAGATAGGGCTGGAGCATACAAATGAGAACAAGTTTTGGCCTGTCATCTAGCTCCTTGTGATGAGCTGTAGACATGCTTTATTTTCTTAGCATCCTAAGGGAAGTGTGAAATAAATAGATAAAGTGAAGCATGAGGCCTTCAGCTACCAAGGCCAACTATGACGTATTTTCCACCCCTCCCTTGTTTTCAGTCCTTAGATAAACAGGTCACCAGGCAGCTCTGCCCACCTGCAGCCTGCAAGGATGGACACTTGCAGCAGCTCCCCTGTGATTCAGGTTTCGGCACAGAGACCCAGTCCCACCCAGCAAATCTCCTGCTTGCTTTCTGCAGCTCTGCTCTGGGTACGGTGGGTCCAAGCACAGCCACGTAGCCTCCTCATGTGAGGAAAGAGGCAGTCTGGCTTTTTCCCCTCAGTAGAGACATTGTGGTACAAGTGTTAAGTATTGCAACTCTACTGGGTTGGGTTTTTTTTTTTTT
>VXBJ01007347.1:290781-330409 GCA_013400055.1 Nycticryphes semicollaris
TGGGGGGGGGGCGGGGGAGTGGCGTTTGCTGGGTTTGTTTTTGTTTTTGTTTTACTTAGGAGTCTGAATTTGAAAATTTGTCCTGTAGTCCTTCCTAGGAATTTTGTATTTGCCATGTGGTGTCTTTTATGGTGCTATGTGATTTCAAGTGCTGATTACAACTAATAAATCTCCTTGCAAACTTTGCTTTAGTTTAAGGGAAAGGCTATGCATTGCTTTCAGCATTTCATACTCCTCCACATCTACCAACGCCCGTGCAGAACAGAGTGCACCAGCCGAGCAGAGCACGCTTTACACATCTCTGCTGCTTCCTTTTGGGAACAGAAGAGATGGTAGGTCTGGCAACTGGAAGGAAAACAAAGAAAGGATGAGAAGGTATCACAGAGCAAAGAGAAGGAACAGTCCTCTGAAGTCTCTTGCTGCTGTTCTCATTCTGCAGATAAGCACATAAATATAATTTAATTACTTGGGCTTTTTTTTTTTTTCCAAAGATTAATATCTCTCGGTAGTAAGATGCAGAGGCTGATGTTATAAAAGGGTGGATGATTTCAAATTAAATTAAGAGCAGACAGTAACTTCATAATGGCTTCTCCAGAACATAGACGTCCTTTCAGCAAAAAATAACCTGATGTTATGGTAAGAACCGTTCAGCTTTCCTACTCAAATTGCCACAACATTGCAAACTAATTCCTTGCAACTCATGTATTGTTTGTTATTCTTAGCCTTACTAGCCTTGCACCGGCCATGCCACCTCCCCTTTTGTTCTGCCTTGCTTTTCATAGTCAGAAGTGAGCTGCTGAAACACGTCTCAGAAATGCTGGGATCTACATGCCCAGGACAGTCACCTTGTGTTGGCCCACCCATACACCTTCCCACCTGACAGACATCAATACCACAGAAAAGCTCATGTCTTTTTGCAAGTCCCTATAGTACTTCAGCATTGATCACCCTTAAAGCAACTGGGAGCAAAGTAACATCTGCAACGTCATCTGTTTTCTTGAAGAAAACAGTGGAATCTCAGAGGTGTAAACAAAGTATCTACGCTCCATCCTTGGTTTGAAATAATGGCCTTCGTCCCCAGTGAGGGACTTTGTGTGGGCAAAGAGGTTTAACCACCAAGAGCTGACGGCAGGATGGAGGTCAGACTAAACAGGTCCTAAGCCCACTTCCACCGAAGTCAGCGAAAAGACTCCCACAGAGAACATGATCCTACCTCTCACCCCCTCTGTTTTAGAGTTGGAAAGAATTAAGGACCAGGTTAAACAAGATGGATTAGTAACAATTTTTTTTTTTTTAAAAATGAGATGGAGGAAGGAGAGAAGGAAGGTACAGAAAGTGATACATTTGGGAGAAAAAATTTAAAGACAATGAAAGAAACATGAATGAAACATAATCATTAATAATTTGAAGTTCTAAGCTGAATGCCTACATACACAATCCTTTAAAGAAAAACATAATGGATCCAGCGACATGCATCTCTGCCCACCTAAGGAGATGCTACAGTCAGGACGAAGGCAACACTGTACAGGCTATCAGTAAAGGAGAATTAGTTTCCAAGTCACTTCTCTGTGAGGTGGTATGTCCTCAGCAAAAGGACGTGAGCCCAAAGACACCATCAAATCCCTGCCTCTGTCTCTGGAGGTACAAGGGCAAAGATATGGAAACAATCCTTTGTTAAATGCTCTTCCTGGTTCTCTGCTAACAGATATACTGGCTGATACTAAAATCAAGAAAGAAAACTAGAAACCAATAGAAATTTATATGAAACATGTTACCACGCATAAAAGTAGATTCTACATTTATCCTTAGTGTCTTCAGTTTTTCTTTTTTGTTTTCTACATGTTAAAATTTGGAGTTTATGTTGAAGATACCAGGGAAAGATCTAGGACTGTTAAGACTGGAGGAAAGGAGTTTTCAGGGTTGTTCAATACCACAGAAAGTGTATTAAGAACTGCTGATATTGATGCTGAAGTTCCAGTTCAGAGCTAGACAAATACAGCACCAACCCTTTTTTTGGAAAGTCATGGCAAAAGGTACCCACAAGGAGGTGATCTGTTCCTAAACCAGCCCATTCAAACGCACTGTGCCCTGGCACCCGCAGATGAAGAGAGACATTTTTTGCCCTGAGGCAGAGTTAACCACAGACCTTCAGATCAGGACAGTCACATCCTGAAAAGCATGTAACCTGTTCAAGTTTCCCACCTCGCACTAAAGAAGCTTCAGCAGGATGCTGTAGGGATTTAAAGAAAAAAAAGATCCTAGGATATGTCAAAAGAAATAAAAATGTGGCCTACTGTAAGGGAGATTGTGTTACCTGTGCAGGTGACACAGATAAGATGAACAACAGCTACAGAACTAGTTACCCATTTAGGTGCTGAAAAACCTTATGACAGAGAGGTCAATAAAAATTATGCCAGACACTTTAAAAATTATTTTTAGTCAGGTCACTATTCAGAAACTTATCATAAAAGGATGTTTTCTGAGTAATTTGTTTGCCTGGTGTTTGTTTTCAGAGAGGACGGCCAAGACTGGTGACAAGTTCTTTAGTCCAAGAAAGACATAAAAAAGCACCAAGAATTCTAAGGTGAATAAGACAAATTCAGACCAGAAATAAAGCCTGTATTTTGAGGAGCAGGGGTAACCAACCAGTTGGACAAGATAAGAGAAGAATGGCAGAGTTTCAGTCTGAGAAAGAGATGACTTAGAAAATAATCTTCACCCAGCACTGAAGCTACTAACTTCAAGACAACTGTAACCATGCAAAAGTGGGAAGAGCTGGGAAACGTGGGAGACAGTGGAATGGTCACATCTGACCTTAACCTCTCCAAATCATTGTTGAAATTCATTGTTGTTAACCTGAAATATAAAATGGGAATGAATCACTGAAAGTCTTTGAGAGGCCTTTCAATACAAGTATCCTTGCACCAAGATACTGAGTGTACTTCAAAGAAACAAAAAGGAGCAATTGTGCTACCCAGGAACAAGGAGTGGAAATTATTTTAAGCACTTAAAGATGGCACTTACTTTTTCAAGAAGTGTTGCCCAAGTGTCTGCAGCGCTAGTCAGAGATTTCAATTGTCTAATCATAGTTAATCTCAACCTCAAAACCATTTATTAGGCATTGGGAAGGGGAAGAGAGGAAGGTTTTGGTGTCATATGGGTGTCAATGCAAAGCAGCTCTAATGGAGTCAGAGGAATCACAGTAATCTAAAACACACATAGAATCATAGAATTGTCTAGGGTGAAAGGGACCATTAAGATCACCTTGTCCAACCATCAACCTAACTCTGATAAAAACCATCCCTAACCCATGTCTCTAAGCACTGCGTCAACCCGGCTTTTCAATCCCTCCAGGGATGGGGCCTCAACCCCTGCCCTGGGCAGCCCAGTCCAAGACTTCACAAGCCTTTCCATGGAAACATTTTTCCTGATCTCCAATCTGAACCTCCCCTGGTGCAACTTGAGGCCATTTCCTCCTGTCCCATCGCCTGTGACTTGGGAGAAGAGACACCAACCCCCCCTGGCTACACCCTCCTTTCAGGGAGTTGGAGAGAGCCAGAAGGTCTCCCCTCAGCCTCCTCCAGGCTGAACACCCCCAGGACCCTCAGCTTCTCCTCACCCCCCCACCAGCTTTGTTGCCCTTCTCTGGACATACATCTTCTCCACATATAGAGTAAAACTCACATATTCTGACTCTGGGGATTTCACCCATGCTGATGTGACCAGCACATGAGCAAACAGCACTGAGAAGCAGCCTAGATGGTGAGTGGCAGTGAGACACTCCAATTCCATTAGAGTGGAAGTGAAGTATCAGAAACTAATCCAACAGACACTTGCCCTCCCCTGTACCCTGAGGCACTGGTTTTATGGAGGGAAAGATGGTGGGTTCAGGCAGGTTTCCTTGGTAATCTATGATAATGGAGCTACCGCTGACTTTATCTTTTAGCTTAAGGAAATAGGCACAAAGAAGCGTGACTCTAATTCTTTCGGAGACAAATTTGCCATCTGGGGGAAGGGTTGGAAAAAATGAATTTTGGAGAACTACACCCTGAAGTCCCATCCACTTCTTAAAGGTGGACAGACATGGTGTGTAGTGATCAGCCATACAAGTCTGTATGTTCCTGGTATGAGCAGAAGACAGGGTAGTGTTTGTCTGCTGGAAATGACACAGAACATTCCTGATAAGCGCGTTGGAAGCAGCTTTTCCCCTCCTCTACAGAACTATGTAATCTTTTAATATGAAACTGAGAATTATCCTTTTTCCAGTACCCCATTTGACTTTGTTGTTGATGTCATGGAAAAAAAAAAGCAGTCAGTTGTTTACCAGAGCATTTGATTTTTTATCAGCAGATCTGGCTATGAATAATTATACCACATATTAATCCCATAGTAAGCCAGCTAATGGGCTACAGATGCCTAACAACAGGATGAGAGAAAAAAGGGCAGATTGACAGGAGGTTGTTTGCCTTTGTGAGGGTTGAATTATAGAACTGGCCAGGCTTCAAGACTATGAATCATTAAGAACATGCACACAGCAGTTTTACATCACTGAGCTCTGTTGACTGTAGAGGAGCTAATATTGATCTGCTAAACATATGGGAGTGAGGAAGCAGGTCCCACATAGTTAAAAACGTGTTTGAATGTCTGTCCTTTGAATTGTGTTGGTTCCCTGAAACACCCCCACAACTTCTGACATCATGACTAGACCTTTATCCGGTGCCTTTCAGGTTCGCAGTGACAGAAATCTTTGAAACATGACTGAAAAAAGATGATTGTGAGTTAACCATGCTTATCATTATCTTCTGTCTCCCTTATCACGCTAACCCAATACCTACACTGAGGTCTATATTCACAGAGATGCTTCTGAATATCAAAAAAGAAGATACAGAATTAACCTGACTTTCCTCCGTAATTGGGACTTATCTTCATTTGTGCAAATGGGGTGAAAAATATCGCCTCACTGGTCTGCAGACACAACCGCTGTAAACTATGACATGAGCAGCAAGGAGCCGCTGTGCAGCACTTTGTTCTTCACTCCTGCAAGGAAGGAAGAATGAACATCACAGACCATGACACCGTGCAGATCCCAGGGAAGTGATGTCAGACTATGACTGAGTTAAGGCTGAGAGAACTGGGACTCTTCAGCCTGGAGAAGGCTGAAGGGAGAACTTATTAATGCTTGTAAGTATCTGAAGGGTGGGCTGAAGGAGGATAGAGCTGGACTCTTCTCAGTGGTTCCCAGGGACAGGACGAGGGGCAACGGGCACAAGCTGGAACATGGGAAGTTCCATTCAAATATGAAGAAAAATTTTTCTGGGGTGAGGGTGTCAGAGCCCTGGCAGAAGCTGCCCAGGGAGGGTGTGGAGTCCCCTTCTCTGGAGACCTTCAAGCCCTGCCTGGATGCAGCCCTGAGTGATGTGCTCAGGGCAACCCTGCTTTAGCAGGGGAGTGGGACTGGATGAGCTCTAGAGGTCCCTTCCAACTCTGACAATTCCCTGATTCCATGATTCTACCCAAAAATGTACTTCATTATCCATTACAGGAGATAGCACAAATAAGCCTACTAACTATTAGAGGCTATTTCATGGGGCAACAACAAAAAAAAACTTAAGCAGAAATTATTCGTAGCCTGATTTATTCACAGGATTAAGAGCCCTTGGACTACCATCAGTTGAACGGTGACCATATGAGCTTTCACCAGTGTGTTCTATCATATATTTGCATACAAATGACAAATAAGCGTTTTGCATGCTGGCATGTGATAGGTAAACACTGAATTTTGGATCTTCAACATAACATATGATTTTTCTTTATGTGCTCAGTTCATGCCACTGGTCAGACATGGATCTTTATTAAATATTTGCACCTCTCATCATCTCTTAAAATTTTCTTGAACTTGATCATAAAGCCTCTCGGCAACACAGCCTCCCATCCTGGTGACCCGTTGCTGACAAGCTCTGACTTTATTTTCCAAATATTGTAGTCACTTCCCTGCCACTGTGAGCCATAGCATGGGGCTAAAAAAAAAAAAACCAGGGAAGCTGAACACGGTCCCCTACTTTCATTCTGATAAGCAGGCACACATCCATGAACACTTAGCTGTCTTGGCAGCCTCCAGTAATAATAATCAGACCTGCAGCCTGTTGAAATAGAGAGAAGGATCTCTCTGCAGAGGGTAGGCTTACATGAAATACAAGACATTGTTAAATTCAGACACTGATTTTCCGTCTTTCCACCGAGTGAGTGTATGATATGCTCTGTTTCAAGGAAAACATTTGCAACGCGACCTCTCCACACTGTGTCCTGTGCACCAGTAAACAAAGTAGGCATGATGGAAATCTATCATTTCAGGTTTGGCTGTTGAAAACCATGTGTGATTTAATTTTCAGCTGTTTACGGAGGGGATGAACAAGGCACAGAGCTCTTTCATTTCTCCTGTTAATCCAACCCGCCTCATGGAAAACCTGAGCTGTGGCCCTTTGTGACCTTTTCTTTCGCTTTTATGTAAAAGAAATAGAGGGACACCAGAGGAGATTAAAAAAAAAAAGCAAGGGCAATAAAGTGATGTCTCAAATGACCAAGACATTGACAAAAATGCAAAACCAGCTACTCACCTTGAGGTTTCCAAGTCTCCAGTTTCCCGGACCCTTCCAGGGAGCCAAACGTCATAATCTTCTGTGGGGCACAATATTATCGGCCTCTTCTCCTTCAAGAGAAAGCACATTTCATTTGAACAATGAGGGAAAAATAAATATTTGCTCTAAGATTAATCTTGCCAGGCAAGATCTCGGGAAAGAACTGATTTAGGGCTGACTGGCTGCCTCCCTTGCATAAACATTTAGTAATTTTAAATTTGATCACTTTGCATCACTCAGCCGCAATCAAATTGTAGTTTAAATTGTGTCCTTGTTTTCCTTAAGGCACTTTTGGGACCAAATGAGATCACTAAAGATATAAATTAGTGCAGAATGTATTAGATATTTATGATCCACCTATGTGCAGTCAATAAATGATGTCACCATAGAGAGCAGAGTGCAAGCTAATGCTAACAGGCTGGGCCTGACAAAAGCTTTTAGTATCAAGCGCTTTAAGACAACTACTTTCCTGCATACTTCTGAATGAAGCACAGTCTTTCTGACTGCAGTTGACCTGTACCTGCACAAATGAGAAGAAAATCTGGCTTACAGAGCAAGGGATAAAAAAAATAAATACAAACCCTTTATTTCTCTGAAACGTGCTGTGAATACTTTGAATATTAAGGAAACTTGGCAGCTTCCAACAATTGAAATTTATTTATGGTACTTACACAATGATCAGATTCACATCTTTTGCTTTATTATACATTTTTGATCATTGTTACTCAAAACCAGCTTGATTAAAAAGCAATCTTTGGTATAGTGTGAATTCATTTCTTTTGCATGGTGCTTCTAATAATTCTAATTTTTATTGCAATAATTCTAATACCTGTTAATACCTCCCTTTCAGTTTCGCATTCTTCAGCTCAGACAAAATCCTGATAAAGCTATCCCATTGACCCTTCTCAAGCATCACAGCTGTTGGATTTAAACCACTGCACTGTGTTGTACATCTTCAGTTTAACAGGTTTTGTATCTGCTGGACCTTGAGCAAACTCTGTAGGGGAAGCCAAGCAAGTCCAATAGGAAAAGGAAACTTGCTCTTCCTGGGGCTATGACTTGTCATCTGCCATAATGCAGTCACTTGGCTAACTGGAAGGGATGAAATGACCTCCAGGAATGGTGAGCAGAAATCAGAAGAGAGAAGAACTTTCCTGCCTTGCAGCACCAAGGCAATGTAGTCATTTAATAACCACAGGGCTGGAAAAGACTCACTTTAAAAAGGGATAACAGAGTTTCATAGAATCATACAATCATTCAGGCTGGAAAGGACCCTTGGGATCATTGAGTCCAACCATCAGCCCCACTCTACAAAGCCCTCCCCTACACCAGATCCCCCAACACCACATCTCAACCACTCGGAAACACATTCAGGGGTGAGGAATCAACCACCTCCCCAGGCAACCTGTTCCAGGGTCTGACCACTCTTGCTGGGAAGAATTCTTTCCGAATGCCCAGCCTAAACCTACCCTGGTGCAGCTTGAAGCCATTCCCTCTCATTCTATCGCTAATTCCTTGTGAGAAGAGGCCAGCACTAACCTCTCTACAGTATCCTTTCAAGTAGTTGCAGAGAGAGTGATGAGCTCTCCCCTCAGCCTCCTCTTCCTCCAACTAAACAGTCCCAGCTCCTTCCATCGCTCTTCAGGAGATTTATTTTCCAGGCCCTTCACCAGCTTCGTTGCCCTCCTCCGGACTCGCTCCAGCCTCTCAAGATCTCTCTTGTGTTGAGGTGCCCAGATCAAGACACAATCTGAAAGAAGAACCAAGCATTCGAGTGGTCAAGAAGATGTGAAGGAAAACAAGACAAGACACTTACTTTGCCCCATCTGAGCTCTCTACACCATAAGGCTGTACCATTTTAAGTTTCGTCTTTCTTGCCACCAGTCATTGTATTCCATGCTGTTCGAAGTAGTACAGTCCAGCGAAATAATATATCCCCACCACTCCCTTTCACACTGGTTCTGCACTCTGCTTAGCACTTGGATTTCAAAGTCTTGTATTCCTTCCCTGCACATAGAGCTAATTACCTTGGCTAGATGAGTGACACCAGCAAAGTCAGTGAATTAACTGAGGATCACCTAACTTCACAATCCTCATTTCAATAAGATGCTGAAGTGAGAACTCTTTCCAAAGTTGTCATTCTCTGGTCCATCTCCACCTCCCAAATGAATTTTTCCCAAGAAAGGGACTGTGGAATGGAGATTGCTATCAATAAAATCAAATTTGCAAGAGAAAGGGCTGTATTGCTAGCTTCTTAATGGAAGTCTTCTACACTGTTCATTTGGGGGTTTTAATAGCAATAAATACGTGGATTTGGAGTAGAAATCTCATCGTAGGAACTAAACTGAAAATAAGAAGCTGTACAGTAAATATTCACATGGCATTATAACAGAAACAGAAATACTACTGCTAGTTGAATTAATGACCAAGAAAACCTGAAGCTGATCCCCCAAGGAAAAGCATATGCAAATGCTCTCTCTCCTTGCCCTTATTTTAAGACTCAAACTGGTTCAGACTTTTAATGGGACAAATATTCAGTATTTTTCTTTCGTCTGCCACCTACTTTTCTTATTTTTACCTTGGTAGGCTTCATTACCATAATCTAGGTTCATTACGTTGTGCACTGGGCCCAATTTTAAATGCTCAATAAGAAATCCTCCCTTGTCTATGTGCTGCTGTCAAACCCAATGGGACTATTTGTGGGGTGATTATTTACATAATTAAGGGTTGTGCTACAAGATGTGGAGCTGACTTAGCAACATGCTCTGTGTATTTGATAACTTCTATTAACATTTATTAATCACGTCAATATGGTGAGGTATATATAATAATTGTTTCAATTTCACTGTCTCTCAACAAATGAGGGGGAGAGAATACCACATGCAGAATAATCACAGGCCAAGGCTTAGAAAAATGGAAGGAAGGAAGGAAAGAAAGGAAGACACCAGGAAAATGAGACACTGAAGAGAGTAGATATAAGGGCATATAAAAAAAACTGTATGGGTGACAGCAAGAGAGCAACTATGACATACAACAATTTTGCAAAGTACCTAATACCACGACGCAAAATCTTACTGTCAAAGTTAGTTCAAATTGCCTTAAATGAGAACAACGTCACCCGGCCAGAAATTTCATCAGCCAGCTATGAATTGAGGGTGATGACAGCAAGCAGCCACACGGAGCTGAGAGATGAGGTGTATGGTCAGTTTCTGCCTGATTCTGAGTTTTTGGGAGCTTGAACGCTGTGGGGCAAGGTACCATAGAAGTGAATTTTGAAGACCGGTTGAAAAAAATGAATGGCACTTACTGATTTAGAAAAAGGGGGAAAAGGCCAATGAGAAAACGAAGCAAGTATTACTTAACAGGAACTACATATACTGGTCAGAATGAAAGCACGTGAATTGCTCAGGATTGCAGTGGGCACAAGGTGGGAATGGCCATTTTGGGGCCTGACAATCCAGTAGGCCCAATGACTCATCTCCAGTCTTTGAAGAAGGCAGGAGGCTGAAGGCATGCAAAGAGTGGTCCTTGCCCTGCCTTCAGCCCCACAGAATGAAAACTCCCAAGTCACCTCTGGGCAAACTGTTCTCGCTTCTTTCACGTTCTCAGGGAGGAGAGGGTTTACAGCATACCTCCACCCTGGCTGTAGAGAAATGGTTGGCTAACATTTTCCAGGATTCAAGGAGGACAAACATCTCCCTTACCTCCTGTCCTCTGCCCGAGCAGAGCTACCCCTCCACAGCAGTGACTCTGCCAAGAAGAAGGTTTCTCTGATCCTCCTGAATCTGTCCCATTGCCTGAGCGAGGTCTTTAGAGAGGGCTCAGGTCCCAGTTCCATTGTGCTTTTGGGGACCCATGCCCCAGTGTTCACAGCACCGTTTGAATCTGACTGGCCCTGTTGAAATCAACTTGGGTTCCTGTCTGCTGGTGGGAGTCAGAGCAACCACAAGGCCCACTGTGACCAGGCATTGAAACTCCACGTATACACCTACAGACCAACTTTAGAGACCTGATCCACCCACATTTGCTCTCTGGTAGCTCTAATTAGGCTGAAACCCAAGAGACAACAGCTATCTCCCCTGAAAGTCACACCTCCTGGGCACAGCATACACCATTTACAAACATCTGGTGCAGGATTCAGATCTGTTGCTGTGTGCTTACCAGTGGGTATTTTAGCTCTGCTAGTACAACAGACGTACATCTTATTTAGTTCTGTAATTGGAAGAAAAAAACAGTATTCATGTGCAATAAAGCATTTTAGTATACACTTTAGTAAAACAACCTTTGGAAAGGGTAAATTCTCTAACGTCAGGAGTGGCGAGGAAACAGGTTTCTTAGCCAGGTTGTCTAATTACCTTTCCATAAACTCACAGGGAACCACCCCAGACCTGAAAAGCACACAGACTGGTGGCATGGGCTCATGTCTACCTCTCATGCTGGTTTGGCACACACTGGGGCACCTCTCTGCTTTCCAGGTCAGCCTCACAGCTTTCCTGCCATGCCTTGCAGGCACATTCTTTGCCACCTCTGCTGTGTCTTGCCTCTCCACCAGAACAGGTCATCAGGATTGGGAAGGTTCATCTTCCTCCTTGCCCCAGGAGGTACTGGCTGTGGGAAGGGGGAGGGGATGTCTTGGTGAAAGCAGTTGTACAGCAATGTCCCCCCTTTTCCAGCTTCAGTGACTTCCCATCACACTGGAAGAAATACCACTGGCTGGTTCCTTCCACACCTCCCCACTTGGAGGGGCAAGGAAAAGAGACAGAGAAATAGAAATTAATTCCAGCTTGACTTCAGTGCACTTGTCAAGAGTGCTCCCTGCCTGCCAAATGAAAGCACCATGGTAACAGTAACAAGCAAATTAATGAATTAGAAAACATTGATCTTTGCAAATTGTAGCTGAAGCCACAGAGCCCCATACAAGGAAAAAAACATACAAATTCAGCAGCACGCGACACAGAGCTAATACCACTGCGCAGCTCTTTTGCCCAACCTGAGAAGGGTGCCAAACCACAGCCGCATGTGGAGATCTGAAGGACTGATTTCAGACAGGAGACTGATGTTTCATCCACTGATTTTTTGCTTTTGTTGCCATTACGCTGTTGCAATGGGAACTCTTTGGGGGAGAGAATTTCACCTATTGTTACTCTAACAGTAGGTGAATTTACAGTGAAAATCGGGGGGGGCTGTACTCAAAGTCACACTGTTTTTACAAGTGCCAGCTTCTTGCTCAAATAGCAAGACAAAAATGTTTCAGAAAAATTCTGAGTAATCTAAGCCTCAGCTTTGGAAAGTAAGCACAAAGTCTTGATATTTTAAGTATTCACGAAGTACTTGCTACGGGTTTTTTTGGGTGTGGGGTTTTTTTTTGGTTTTTTTTTTTTTTTTTTTTGAGGTTTGGGTTGGGTTTTTTTTTGGTCTCCCAGCAAATGAGGTCTTCTGTATGAATATGAGGAAAAACTTTTGGGTGAGGGTGTCAGAGCCCTGGCAGAGGCTGCCCAGGGAGGGTGAGGAGTCCCCTTCTCCAGAGACCTTCAAGCCCTGCCTGGATGCAAGCCCTGAGTGATGTGCTCTGGGCAATCCTGCTTTAGCAGGGGAGTGGGACTGGGTGATCTCAAGAGGTCCCTTCCAACCCTGACAACTCCATGATTCCATATTGAGGAATGCAACAAAAGATTTTGGGAAGTTTTATTTTTGGGGGCTTTTTCGATGCTTAAGGAGTATCTCCTATATGTGAAGAAGAAACAGTCTAGCAGCAGCCCCAAAGCATTTGGAAAAAATCTAAGACCCAGGCAACTTAACAAACAGCAGAGCTGCCCCCAAAGAGGGAGACATTGTTGATTAACAGCTGAGAGTTGTGAAGAAGGACGAACAGCTGAGTTTTAGCTTTCTTGAACTCGAGCTGGGGATGACACATCAAGAGGAAATGCCAGACAGACAGGCTGAGATTTCATTTGGACACAAGCAGATGGGTCTGGAACAGAGAGATTGATCTGAGGCTTGTCCATATAAAGGCAGTAATTAACTTTGTACTTACAGATGAGTCAGGTACATGAGAGAAGAGAAGGAAACTACAGGCAGACTGCTCCACAAAACTCAAAATATGAGCTAATATTTTCCTTCCTCGTTTCCATGCCTGGGTAATAACATGTGTACTTTCACATCACTTGCTTCAGTGATTTCTTATTTTAACAAAGAAATCCGAATTTCCACAGCCCTAAGCCTTCAAGAGGCACCCTGCAATACAAAAATATGGTTAGTGACAACAGCACACGTTTTCAGAAAAAAGCAAGATTTATTTCAGTTTGGGGAACCTAAAGGTTTACTGACATATGTACAAACAACAGTGACTTATGTATTAAATATTGCACATAAGTAAAAAACATTTTATATTACACTTTGGGAAGAGAAAAAATGAAGTCTCACTGGTGTACCTTATTGACAGACCTGGAGTCTGAAGCTACCAATCTTTCTTTTTACTGACCACATCTGCAATATGACTTGAAAGTTGTCTGTGAAAGAGGGCATCAGGCTGATTTAGATGACAGAGGGTAATTTCAACACAGGACTTGTGCACAGGATGTAGAGGTTCTTTGGCTCCCTACAGATACTCAGAAAATGCTGTGTCCATCACAAGACAGGGTCTGGAGTGCTCTGTGGACAGCACATCTTCACTGAAACTCAGCTGCTTCAGTGTAATTCTTGATAGGACACAAAAGACCCTTCATAAGAGCAGTAGGACACCTTGACTGCTACTTGAGCCCAGACCAACAACTTGTTCGGTGATGTTTCAACACCTGACACTTGCCACACTTACTGATCAAAATCAGTGAGAAGCCCTTCTCACTACGAGAAGGTGCACAAAGCCCTTCTTGGACAGCTCAGAGACGAAGACCATCTTAAAGCTGCAGCTTGGAAACGCAGTCCAGTTACTACGCCTCAAAAAATCTATCCTCTGTCAGAAGGAGGCATATCCATGCCAGCTCTCATCATTTCAATATAAGCTTCTAGCTGCTTTATGTTTCTGCCAAAACCCTAATATACACCAGCATGTGGCAGCCCTCATGATTTCAGCAGCTCAAGTCCTCAGTAGCCACCAGCTGGTCAACACCAACAAACACTCTCATCGTCATTACCTTTCTGTCCCATCCCCTTTGGTGCCTTTTACTCCCGCAGGTTCATGGGTTCAATGCCCAGACCCCTGTGCAGATGTGCGTTGTTCACATCTGCACGGGCTGTTATTCTGGTTAGTCCCACAGCAGCCACAATGGGGAAGAGGACACTAAGGCTGTATGCAATGGATAAGAGTATCAGCGTATGGGTGCACCTGTCTAGCTTCTGCTGCATGTGAATTTTTCAATGTAGGATTGTGTCTTCTGAATAAACATCAGTTTTACCAGATCCAAATTAAGCATGTACTGCTAATTTAGTTTGCCATTAAGCACATTTTGTAATAATCTTCATTAGGATATACAACTTCAATTATTAGGCTTCTGTTGGCTAAATGCAGTTATTTTCACTTAAGTACCAGAATTTTCTTCAGTTTTTTTTGTCTCCTCTTTTCTCTTCAGGTCATTTGGTGATTGACAGCTCAACGTAACACAAGAACATTGGACGGTAAGAGATTACTGTGTGCTGCAGTCAGAAGATCCATGCTGCGTAAAAATGTATTCTCTCCATTATTACCTATTTGTCAAAGATTTAAGAGGGTTTTGCAGCTGAAGGCCACATGTAAAAAGACTACAGATCATTTCCAAAAGACAAATTGCAAAAAACCTGTGTAATTTACAGTGAGATATACTCACCTACATTAAGGAGTTGCTGAATGCCTATCTGCAGTGTGCACCACTAGTGCACACCACATCATGGGAAGGAAATTGGAAATAACAAGCAACAGCACAGGTGGCTGAAAATTCTAGGAATTACATATTATTCTACTGGAAAATGGAATTTCATTGCTCTAGGAAACCATAAAATCTCCAACGTTTGTTTGTTTCTCTGTTCATTTTTGTGCCTTTATTATTAGCAAAGGGAAAGGCAGCCATTGTGTCTGCAGCTGCGTGAAAAGGAAGATCTGATGCTTTTGAGCTACTACAGAGCACTGCTGTAGTCATAGCTCATTGTCCCATTGCTCTCACCTTCCCTGTGGGTTCTGGGCCCCAGCTGGATCAGACATCCCTGGAGCCACATCAGCCTTCCCAGAGATACCACCGATACAGCATCCACTGTGTCACATCTCCCCATCGAAGCAAGGAGAAAAAAACCCATGGCATCAGAAGCACAGCACAGTTTGACATCGGTGCTGGGCCTGAGCACTTTGAATTCAGGGTAGACATGATCCTGCAAAGCACAGCCTGAGTGACAGTCAGCGCTTGGCCAGAGGACAGGGGAGCTGCAGATCCCATGACGGTAGTTCAGGCAGATGGAGAAACTAATGACAGCTCATAATGTTCAAAGCACTCAGAGAGAAAGCCAGTTTTGCATTCTTGTGTGTTGATCCAGATTACGGGAACACACATTAATCTCTTATTTAATGCTTGACTGCTCTGCAGTACCAGCCATCATGAGCCTCGTACGCTCCCTGGTTCATCTATATAATCCAAAGATGCTGGTAGTGATCTTTGATGACCTGAGAGGTCAAAGAGATAGTAACCCACAATGCAGCAAAGTCACTTTAGATTTCACAGAAAATAAGTAAAACCAGCTTTTTGGTGAATGGTCAGATAACAGAGGCAAGAAGGCTCTATCAACAAGCTTTGGAATTCAAGCTTATCTCAGTGACACATGCATCTTAGTCTGTGGGCTCCTCTGGAGAGTATTCCTGAGTTTAGATAAGAGACACCAAACACCACCTGAATCTTCCTTTGAACCAAACTTGCCTTTGCAGAGAGCTGTGCAAGGGCTGTATTACTTTAGCCCCTCCTTGCTTTGCTTTTAGTGTTTGGTTTTGAACAGCACTGAAAATGTGTGCTTTCATCTTTGCTACTTTGCAACACCAAAAATAACTACTAGAATCAATATTATAAATAAATGCAGATGAAAATAAGCACGTCATTAGGAAATTCCCTCTCTTGCCTAAATGGGAATGATTCCCCTCTAAAAGTAATTCCCATGAACTGGGTTTCCAGAGCCTCTTTCCCTTAGTGACTCTCTGCGTAGCACAAGCTTATTGCCTCTTCTCTGTGGGTGCGCCGCTCTCCTCCACCCAGACACTTTTATAAACCTTGTAGAAAAGTTTGTTCTTTGAGACAGATACACCTCTGTCAGATCACACTGATGTAGGTAGGGGGTCCCCTACTCTGAGAGTGTGATCACGCAGCCTCATTTCCCTCAGAAGAGGGCAAACCCTCAAGATGGGAAGCACTCGCAGACAGATCCTAATGCCACACCATGCTACATACCCAAAGAAGGTGAGCTACTCAAGGAACCTACAAACCATGTAATAAAGAGGCAGAAAAACGCTGAGATAGCAGGATGAGTAATGATTCAGTAGTTTGCTCTGACACATGCAAGGAAATCCACAAACTCTCCTTGCTCACAGCACTCCCAGTGTCTGCACCAACTGCAACTTTGCCTCTTAGACCTGAGCTAACAAACATTCATCTTAAGGCAGAAAAAGAACAGGCACATTCACAGCCCGATTCCATACACACAGATCTCCCCAATGTACTGAGTGGCCAGAACCCACACAGAGGAGCAGCAGTGGAGGGCTGTCAGAGATTATACCAATTCTCTCACTCCCCAGTTTTCTGTCCACAGCTAACAAACCGGTAAGGGAACTTCTGCTGGTCTGGACTGGTGTGAGGAGAGAGATGGGCTGTCAGAGGGTGGCTGAGCAGCTGGCACAGCTGCCAGCTCCCGGGGCAGCACAGGAGGTTCATGTGCAGGTACCATCTTGCACATAGATTTGTGCAAAGGTTTTGCTTGCCTGTTCTGTTCACCTCTGGCCAAAGGAAAAAAAAAAAAANCATGGGGAAAAGAACATCCCTAGAAAGAACATCCCTAGTGCAAAGCACTCACTGAGTAACTTGGGTGTCTTTATCCTCAGACAGAGGACCCAGTTCAGCCCCCTGGCAAGTCACAGGAAAGGCTCTCATGCTCTGATACCTTTCTCCCTTGCTTAGCAAGGTACAGCACTATAGCCAGATTCCAAGTATTTCCATTCTGCAGTTTTTAGAAACTTCTCTATCATCTTGGAAGTCAAGTCAGCAAGAGACAGATGTATTCAGACTTTCTAAAAGTGTTACCCTACAACTCTGTGGCCTTCGGACTGGCAAATGTCTGTGGGATCGACTAAGCAGCTGTCTATCCTTCTCACTTTGATTTCTGCCTAAGGATGCAATCCTGTCCCACCCTTTCCCCCTCCCAGAGGTACAAGTAAACAAAAATGGGGTGGTTGTTTTCTTGGCAGGAGAGAAATCGCATGTTTTCTGGGAGCCACCCAAACAAATGAAGTTGTCTAAAAAAACCATAAAAAATAAAAATGCCAACAACTCTAAATTTAGTAAGTATCAGAGCACTGCTTACGCAGTGCTCCACTGATGGATGGGATGCTGAAATCAGACCAAACCTCACCCTGAATACCATCTACTGAATAAACTACTTGTCATCAGCATCAACAGGCAGCTACATTAACAGCAGTGCTTTGCTTTGCTTAAATCCGGTCCAAGCTTTAGTCAAGCAGGGGCAGGAAGAGAGATTACAGCCTGCAGGTGCTACAGCTTAGAGCCAGAGCCCAACACAATGGCCTTACAGTGCACTAAAGCAGTGTGGAGGTAATCTCCTACCTTCATCCCAGGTTCAGTAAATCCACGCTCTAAATTAAAGTTATATGTTCCTCAGCTAATCTTGACAGCATTATTTCACCCAGACACATAATGCCAATAATGCAGCTATGTTTGCTCCATTTCTGGAGCATATAATAAGTGCTATGTAGAAACAACCTCAGCCTAAACAGGTTTGAGTACTCAATCACTGCAACAGAGTGAAATTTGGAGTTTTCTCTGCACCCACATTACTGTTTCTTCTTTTGTCTTAACCCAGAATTTGGTAACAGAAAGTAGAAAGACATTGAGTTAGGTCAAGGAGATGTACTGATCTTTTACCATTCCTTTTCCACAATCTTTGCTGGATTTGGGGTTCCATGGAGTGCTGTGGACACATTGGCCTAATGGTTCCTCTGGATGGCTCTAAGAATTTCAGTGTCCAAATTAGTCTCCCAGGCTGGTCTCCCAAGGATTTCAGCAGCTTTGCAAGAGAAAAAACAGATCTGACTTTGGATCTCTGGTAGGAATAAGTCAAACATAACTGCTATGTGAGACTGTAAAGACAGTCTGGAAGGGTGAAATAGAAGCTCAGGTGTTGTTAGAGCAACAGCCAATGTCTTATTTGCGCTGTCACACCTTCTGGTTCTACAGCCTAGTCAGCCAAGCAGTTTTTACTATCATTACAAAACAAAAGAGAATCTTGTAAAACTTCAGACTTTGCCAGAAAATTAGAATAAAATCAACCAGTGTTAAAAGAACAGAGTCCTACTGACAACCTCAACAGAGGGTGGAGAGTAAGAAATCAAGTTAGTCAAGCGGTGAATGAGGATGGATTGGTGGAAAAGGATAGGTGTTTCACATTATTGCTGACAGTGCCAAAATTGTCAGAGCATGCGCTTGACCAAAGATCTGTGTCCAGGGCTTTCCTGGACCACTATCAAAAGAAGTGAAGAGCTGGAATAAGTTGAGACAGGTACCAGAAGATTCACTTAGGAGAGGAGTAAAGAATACAAACATTACCACAGCAGCGCTCTCCATTGCCCAGATGATAGAAAAGAGATGCTCAGGGAAATGGAGAGTTTTAAAATTATGTCAGAGAGCATGAATGTCAAGTTCCGTTTGTTAGAAGCCTTCAAGTCTCATCACGAAACAGTTCATTAGAAATTCCTCTGCAGCTAGTACAAAATGTCTGCTCCAAATGACTCGAATTTTCTTTAAACTTATTTATAAGCTCCGATACAAGCACAGTGTACCTAGAGTTGCAGTGGCAGACATTACAATAGTTATTACAGTGCACGTATGAGCTGCTATATGACAGGTATTGTAATGTTAGTAATTAACTAGAGCGCTACTAGTGACGCAATTCAGACAATGTGATGGTTTGGAGTTTGGTACGTCTAGAGAGCAATTTATCCTACCTTTTGACAGACATTTAGGAAACCACCATTAAAGCAATATACCAGCTAAACACAAAAATGTAAGATAAATGGTAGTTATTTTTAACTTTCTTTTTCTTCGTACCAGTATCAATTCTCCAGTCAGGCTAATTCCCTCACTCAGTGTGCACCAGATCTTTTTACCTCCTTGCATCCAGAGGAAGGATGTGGACAGGGGCTGGTAGCCACATTCTCAGACATACAGGTGTCCGGCACACATGGTACACCAGGAAGTCTGCTGTACCAGATCATCCTTTCATCTTTTTTCCTTTCAGCTGTGAAGCGGAATCAAAGTCTCGCTGCCTAACCTCCTGGTACTGACCTCCACAGAGCAGCTCTGCTCCCTTCTTTAGCTCTGCTGCAGGCTCTGCTGCAGTCTGCCGGATGTCTCTGCTACATCACCGGTACATGATATGCAGGACTATGACTGGCACAGCTGCAAACTTGTGCATCTTTGACCTCCCTAGACAGTGCAGAAGAACAGATCTCTACTTCTGATTCGTCCTTGGGCAATAGAAGCAGTGGGGAATAACCTTTGTAGGATGTCATTGATTTAATGATTCTCCAGATCAACCTCTTCCTTATCAAGTTTTGGTTTCTTTTTCAGTAAAATACAGCACAAAGACTCCCACACAAATGTCTTCATGCATTAGAAGTTACAAGATCGGATTCTTTCCTTTTCAAAGGGAAAGATACAAGCAACAATGTGCTATGGTTAAAGGGTAGACTGGATTGCTATTCCTTGTAAGAAGTACTTTTTACACTGCACTTCTCTCTACCGCAACTTCATTAAGATTAGCAAATGCCCCTGTTTTCAATGGTGGTTCATCTCATCAGCCACCAGAAAATTAAATGCATACTTAATGCTCAAAGATACAGGTCGTAGAGTCAAACATCTCCTTTGCTCAGCTAGTCATCATCTGACAATCAGGAGCTGTAGCATCAAATTTGAGGCTAAGATTTTTCACATACCTGGAACACCCAATACTTATTTCTTCCCTGTAGGCAGGCCACAAGGCAACAACATCACAGCCTTAGCATCTTTCACGTTTTGCCTGTCTCCATGTCCCAGAGTTCAAAAAACTCTGGAACAGGCTGACAACTATGCAATGGGGCACCAGACATCNNTGTAAGTGGGGCCCAGACATCCTTTTTTTTTTTTTTTTTTACTTTTTTTTTTTTAAGTGTATTCATCCTCCATTTCAATTTACAAAAATTGCAACTTCATCACTTATCACTAGCCGATTAGATTAACAGAGCAAGGACTATCAACAATCATTCCTGTAACCTCTATTTTAAGAGGTAAGAATTACCACGTCCAACACTGGAAAATTCAAGAAACAGAGTAAAACTCCTGTGAACGGCAGCTACATGACAACTATTTAGACCATGACATGCAGAGAAAATTGGATACAGATAAAGCTCCAGGGGATGTTAAATATGGATGGATGGGATACCTTGAAAGAGCAAAGACAAGATGATGTGTCAGTCTTAAAAAATGCACTGGGTTGAAAGATTCACTGCTATAAAAGTGGGCATAGTCCAGTATAATCAGAGACCTGCTGCATTACCTTGTGAAACATAGCTTGACAGTCCTTTGACAGATTACAGGCAAGACCTATTCATTCTGAAAGGGTGAGACCAAAAAAGGGAAGAAAAAAAACCCCACCACAATCTGGAGAGCTTTTTTCAGTGCTTGCCCATTTCAGAATGATGACAGCTAATTATAGCAACTGCTTTTGTTATGGGTGACCTCTGCTCACAATGTGTGGTTCCTTGTTACTGGAGCAAACTGGGGAAATGAATTAAATCACTCGGTATAAGTCCTTGTCCCTGCAAAGCACAGCAGAATCTGGCCCCTGGTTAGCTATGCAGCCATCCTGCCCTGCAAGATTTCCACCAGAAAGGACTTACTGCTGTGATGGAAAACACTGAAGCAGTACATCACTGCGTGGGCTATACGTGACCTATCTGAGCCTAGAAAGTTATTAAAAACCCAGCCCTAACAAAAGAGATAATCAACATACCCATGGTCTTCACGTTACTGTCAGGGACACACTCATGGTTGATTTTCTGCTAATGCTTAAAAAAATGTCTGTATTCCTGACGTGTTTTCATCTCCATGAATAAATTCATGTCACAGCTTGGTTAGCTGGCTATTCACAGACATCAAAGGAGACGTGAAACTTTGAAGGGGGGAGGCAGGGTAGACATCATTATGAACAGTGGGCAAGAGACAGTTCTCTTGCAACTTCGCTAAACGGTCACTGGAATAAATCTAAAACTTTTCTAAACAGACAAAGAAGCTGTTCCTGCCTTTCAGTGAGCTAAGAAATCAGAGCTCTTCTATCACAATGCTGTTTGCACATTCAAACAGTTCACAGGAAAAAAAAAATTCCTTTTAAATGACAAAATATAGCCTTTTTAGCATTTCTCCAAGAAAGAATATTTCAACCATGTGACATTTCTTTCTTGATTTTTTTCCACATAGAAAAACTGCACCAGAGATGAAAAATTTCTACATTCCACTTCGGCTTCCATTTTTATTCCGGAAGAATCTCCATTGAGCTCCAGGCTTTACTTTCTTATTCTAAGTCACATTAATTGAATCACATTGCAGACCTGTAGCTCTTCTTCAATATGGCAAAAGAACTATGATAAAGCTAAGGCAATTCGAATCTCATGCTGCTGTACACCAAATTACATTGCCAGCAGAGATGAGTTCAAAGTCTGTACAAATACAGACTTTTTTTTTTTTTTTTTACAACTCATGAAATTGCTAAGAAGCTTTGTGCAATGTTCAATATCCGTATTCAGTGCTAAAATACTCAAATACAATGATGCGCACATAAACTTCAAAAGTACTTTCAAAGCTTTGATGGAGCACTTCTCACTTAAAAGACTTGGAGTGCAAGCAATGTGAAGGGTTTAAAACTCTACTAATTTGACCAAAAAGGGGAACAAGGACTGTTTTGTATTTATTGTGCTGCACAACAAAGCAATGTGTCTTCTCTTCTAGGAACACTGGGAATATTATGTTCAGAAAATATTAGTGATGCTATCGCCCCAAAAGGTTAAGAAAAGGATTTACTTATCTGCAATGATTTATGAAACTGACAAGACTGCATCCAAATAGGGCTAGGAAATACACCGATAGAAAAATCTTAGAAGGAAATCATTGTGTCAGGGCATGAACTGATAGATCCTTTCAGTAATGAAACAAGTGCTCTAATTCATGAATCACATTTGTCAGGAATAAATAAAAACAGAATCAAAGTTGGTACCTTCTGTCTTTACTAAACACTGAGGAAAAAGGTTCTCTCCCCGAGGCATAACAGAGAAGGAAGCATTATTTGTTGACCTACTCCAACAAGGCATGTCTGAGTGATGTTTTCCACCCCTTAGTGTGGTATTTGCGCTGTATACAAACAATATTGGCTGCTGATGCCAAGGTCTCGGTTGTCAGCTAAGTGCTCCACTGTGACTCAGGTTTTAAGCAGCAAATTGTCAATGTCCCTCCAAGAGACGGACACTGCTGTAAAACCTGTCATTTACTTTAATGGCTTGGATGTCAGAGAGAAGTTTTGGCATGGCAGATGAAGCTGTCTGTTAATCCTCCCCCTCTGCACTGAGACTGATGGGATGGCCATGTTTACCCGTCTAGCAATGCTCCCCACAAATTAATCCAAGCAATCTCCCAAAGTGTAATAAATAAAGATCGACCTCTCACTGACGTTCACTAGATGGCATTACAGATGAGATATCATTTTGGTCCTGCAAATTTCAACCTTGGGGCAAGAGCAATACTTGACACGGTATAAGATCTGACCAGAAAAACCTCCCATTTATACCCAGGACAACCAGGAATTGAACGAACATACTCTTTACTTGTTGTAAGCTGTAGCACTGATACAGCTTACATCTCAGACTGGTGCTACATCTTCTCCCTGGCATTAAAGGAGAGCAGCTGATAAACAGCACTACAAAGAGGTATCACCTCTCCTAACTTATATGATCTAAAACTTAGGCACAGATATTAGGTGGCTGTCTGGTAACTTTCCATAGCAGACAGCAAGTTGTCTCCAAATGGCAGCTTATGTCACCTGTTTTAGACAGTTATCCCAGAGTGTTCTTCAAAGGTGCCTTTAAGGAGGAAAAAAAGCCTCACCCACTGTGCCTGAGGTGCCTGAACATAAAAATGACCCTGTGCACTTGAACAACAGACATATTTTGTTTGCCCGAGACAACTCACGCTCTAGAAGTCTTCTTCAAACAAGAAGTGCAAACAACTATGCTGAAGCTATCAAAAGCGAAAGTACAAAGATACTGGGTCAGGCAAAAAGTCTAGCTAACATAGTATCCTGAATCTAACAGTGTCCCCAGGAGGTGGTTAGGGAGACATATTAAAAAACCCCCAACAAACGAACCAGGACATAGTTTGATATTTCCCTGATTTGTCTACACAGCATCTAGCATCATTTTACCCTCAGTACACTCTTACGTCTCCAGATACCCTTTCTATCACCAGAATTAATTCAGTGAAGTTTTAATTGAAGTATGTGCAGATTTTCTGCATGTCTAATTTAGCAATAGTATAATTTATTGTCTATACATGCAGCCTGCACCAGCCCCTCAGTACAATTACACATTCAGGTAGGTTTAAATGGTACATAGGTGTTTCTAAAGGTCCTTGCTTTATGGAATAGGATTGTACTCATCTCCACATCCTGGCACGAAGCAGAAGTTAAAAATATTACTTACACAGCAGACTACAGGGCAGTATAAGGGTCCCCATATATTCAGCATAATCTGCAGCATGAAAATGTCCTGACAGAAAGCATTGAAAAATGCAACTATCCCACAGCAGACCTTGGTTTGGAGGAAATGTAGACTCAAATGTGAAGTCATTGTGTGTCAGTGCCACAGACAGGTTCACCTATTAAAGAGAATGAAAAAAATTAATCAAAGTGAATCCCAGTTTCCAACTGGGAAACTAACTGCATATCATGGGAGCCATAACTAACAAGGGAGAGTCATTAAGAATGTGCTATCAAGGATGACACTTTTTTTGTAAACCTTGTGTCTTTATTGGACCTGCCACTCCTACTAGGGGTATGCCTTTAAAACCATAACTTTGCAGTTTGGGGCAAATGGCTATTTCTTACAATTCCATGAAATACAAGACTTAGAAAAATGAGGCAATGTTTCCCTTCATCAAAGGAAAAGTTTACATTGACTCCTGTTGGCTTTTAGGACAGGTCTGTCTGAGGAGTCACAAAAAATACTATGACCACATACAGACATAGATCTAGCTTGAGCTGAAGGTGACACAGTACATCCTGCCTTTGCTAAGGGATATGAATATGTAGAAAAAGGGCACAGGGTTTGCTGCATCAAAAGGACATCAACAAATGTCAGGAGCTAACCAATGAGAGCAGCTAAGGACTGGGACTTTTATAGGCAAGAGACGATAGACAGAAGAGAAACCAGCTCCTCGTAGAGGCAGAGGTGTCCTTGGCCTAAACAGAGGACACGTTTGTAAATCAGGGCACCCTCTGCATGCTGCTGCAGTAGCAGTGACCCAGTTCACAGACCCCCTGATGATGCTCCCACGGATGATTTACCAAGCTGTTGGCAGAGAGTATCAACACACACATATTACACTTGGCAGCGTAGGACCCACAAAGCCATTCTTGAGAGCCTTCTGCAAGGCCCAGAGCCGCATTCAGCCTTTGTGGTAAGCAGGTGAGAAAAGCAAGACTTTTATTCCTTTCCCTCTCTTCCTCAGGAATTTTCAGTATTTATCAGCGTCTGTGAAAACTGACCAGGACTAACGCTAGGAAGCACAAGTGCTTTTGATTTACAGTATGCAGGGCTTCTCTGTCACTAATGTGTTACTCCCATTTTTTCCAGCTAAGAAACAACGAGGTAGAAAACATTTAAATTATTCTAAAAAAACTTTCATTTCCCCAGGGTCACCAACCACACATTACTCCACAGCATACATCACTGTCTCTCACTGGCCACTCTTTATTCCAAAGAGCACAGGCTAGTTGCAAGAGTGACTTAGCCCAGACAAAATTTCAACTCAGACTTAAAACTCTTGCAATACTATGCCTTTCATTGACATGTAAGAACAAACTAAATTGATTGATGGGGGAAAAGAAACATTTGTCTCAAGTATAATACTCTCTTTGCTACATTTCTTACATTTCCTGCAATACTTTGTGTCTAGCGACATCGAATTGTTTTTCGGGTATCATCCTATATTATGTATCTTTCCTCATTTTGCAAAGGTATGAAAACATCAAATGATTTTACCTGATTTCCAGTTCTGAAAGGGCTAAGAACAAACTTGGACCATTCCAATTCTCAATCCCATCCTTAGGCAACACAGAAATATTTTTGAACCACAGTACAATAAAGGCTCAAATCACCCTGTATTACACCAGATCAAAATGAATCCTTTCCTGCATGTAAGAAGTAGGCTGGAAGACTCCTTTGTCCCATCTTATCAATCTCAAAAGAAAAGATGAAGGAAGGATAGAAATTGCTTTGTCTAATCTCAAGAAAATAGTTCCAGTTCCTCAGCCTCAACAACGCTCCAGCAGCAGTGGAGACAAACTCTCTAGGTCCAAGCTATTTGTTGCATTCCCCTAATTGTGCTCCTATCCATGCATGTTACATATACAACCAGAAATGGGAAAAAAGGCAATAAAAACTGTTAAAATGAAAAAAAAAAAAACAAACCACACCTCCTTTTAATATAAAGAATTGAAAGTTTTAGAATTCTGTTCGTAAGAGCCTCCAGCTCTTCAAGGAGTTACTTAAAAGGACAAAAGAATCCCCTGGGAAATGGTCCTTGGGGACAGGGGGGCAAAACAGAGCTGTCAGATCTTTAAAGACACTTTCCATAGAGCACAAGAGCTCTTGATCCCCAGGAGTAAGAAATCAAGCAAGAAAGGGAAGAGACCACCATGGCTGAGTTGGGACCTGATGGTCAAAGTAAAAGGCAAGAAGGAACTGCGCAGGCAGTTCAAGCAGGACCAGGTATCCTGGAATGAGCATAAGGACACTGCCCCTGTGGGGCTGAGGTCAGGAATGCCAAGCCACAGTTGCACCTGGCCAAGGATAGCCAGACTAACAAGAAGGGCTTCTACAGGTATGTCAACCAGATAAGGAAGGTGAAAGAAAATGTACCCCCGACAATGAGCAACAGCAGCAAACTGATGACAACAGACGAGGGGAAGGCTGAGATTCCTGACAACTTTTTTGCCTCAGTCTTCACTGCCAACCCCTCTCCTCAGACCTCCTGAGTTGAAAAACCAGGCAAAAACAGGGACTATGAGAATGAAGAACCACCCACTGTAGAAGACCAGGTTTGAGACCTTCTAAGGAACCTGAAGGTACATAAGTCCATGGGATCTGATGAAATGCATCCATGGGTTGAGGGAGCTGGTGGATGAAATTTCTAAGTCACTGGCTGTTGTACTTCAAAAGACCCATGAAGCTCCCACTGACTGGGAAAAGGGAAACATAATCCCCATTTTCAAAAAGGGAAGTAAGGAAGACCCAGGGAACTATAGGCCAGTCAGTCTCACTTCTGTGCCCAGCAAGATTATGGAGCAGATCCTCCTGGAATCGCTGCTAAGGCATATGGAAAATAAGAAGGTGGTTGGTGACAGCCAACATGGCTTCACCAAGGGCAAATCGAACCACAGGGACTGGAAGGGACCTTGAAAGCTCATCTAGTCCAATCCCCCTGCCGAAGCAGGAACACCTAGATCAGGTCACACAGGAAAGCGTCCAGGCGGGTTTTGAATGTCTCCAGAGAAGGAGACTCCACAACCTCTCTGGGCAGCCCATTCCAGTGTTCTGTCACCCTCACCGTGAAAAAATTTTTCCTCATATTTAAGTGGAACCTCTTGTGTTCCAACTTGTACCCATTGCCCCTTGTCCTATTATTGCCTGTCACTGCGAAGAGCCCGGCTCCATCCTCCTGACACTCCCCCTTTACATATTTATAAACATTAATGAGGTCATCCCTCAGTCTCCTCTTCTCCAAGCTAAAGAGACCCAGCTCCCTCACCCTTTCCTCCTATGGGAGATGCTCCACTCCCTTCATCATCAAAGGGTTGCAGTTAATGGCTCAACATCCAAGTGGAGATCAGTGACTATTGGTGTTCCTTAGGGGTCAGTACTGGGACCAGTGCCATTTAAAATCACTGTCAGCAACATGGACAGTGGGACTGAGCGCAGCCTCAGCAAGTTTACCGACAATACCAAGCTGTGTGGTGCGGTTGACACACTGGAGGGAAGGAAGGACCTGGACAGGCTGGAGACATGGGCCCATGTGAGCCTCATTAAGTTCAGTCAAGCCAAGTGTAAAGTCCTGTACCTGGGACATGACAATCCCAGGCACAGATACAGATTGGGCAGAGAATGGATTGAGAGCAACCCTGAGGAGAAGGGCTTGGGGGTGTTGGTGGATGAGAAGCTCAACATGAGCCGGTAGTGCATGCTGGCAGCCCAGAAAGCCAGCTGCACCCTGGGCTGCATCAAAAGAAGCATGGCCAGCAGGTCCAGGGAAGTGGTTCTGCTCCTCTACTCTGTGTTTGTGAGACCCCTCCTGGAGTATACTGCATCCAGCTCCAGAGTCCTCAGCACAGGAAGATCATGGACCTGTTGGAATGGGTCCAGCAGAGCACTATGAAGATGATCAGAGGGCTAGAGCACCTCTCCTGTGAGGACAGGCTGAGAGAGTTGGGGTTGTTCAGCCTGGAGAAGAGAAGGCTCTGGGAAGACCTTATAGCAGCCTTCCAGTACCTGAAGGGGGCTACAGGAGAGATCAGAAGGGACTCTTGATCACGGAGCTCTCCTTAGAGTAAGAGGTTGGGGGAAAACATCTGTCACCTCTAATTAGCCAATTTGGCCTAAACCACAACAGATGCCTAGAAGGAGTTGTACTTTGGATGTGTAGCATCCTTATTTTCTCCCAGAGACTTTGCTGTCTGGATCAAGCTACAGCTCCTATGATTCAGTATAGTATCTCTTGCTGGTCTAGGGCGACTTTCAGATCATGGTACTTACACAGCAGCTTTGGGAGACAGAACTGCCATGCTGGAGAGGAGTTTGGAGTGATGATAGCTCTAATGTCACAGAAGAGTGGCATTCCAAAAATGCTTTGAGTTTAGGCTGGAGCATTTCCGTTTTGGAAAGAGAAAGTGTATATGCATGATTTTTAACTTTCAGTTGCTCCGTTGCCTGATTAAATAAAAGCTACTGAATAACATGCATGGAACATTTCAGTCCAGCAGGTGCACAAATCGATAATTTTAATAATGTACTTTCAACAACTGCTGTTCTACAAAGAAATAAATAAAAAATAATAGATGTCAGTGCAGGGCAGGACTGCCTTGCAGAGCCCTGTCACAAAGCAGATCGTGCCCTTCCTTCTCCTCACTGCATCCCATTGCATCAATTGTTGGCGGTGTTGGAATGACACTGCTATCACGCTTAAGAAAGCAAAAGAAGATACTTCCCCGAGCTTGATCCCTTCAGAGCTATTGCCAGGCCTGACCAACACCAGGAGCTCCCACAGTTAATCCCTGGGAACACTAATCCCTCCTGTGAAGTTTTTCCCAGGGAGTTTGTTTGTTGGCAAAGGTGCCCTTTTTCATTGCAGCTGGGGCAGGGGTAGCACCATCATGCTCTGCCTTCCACACAGCTCACTGCCTCCACCCACATGGACCACGGGCTTTGCTTTGGGACCACCACCTGCCACCATTTAAGAAAGAGCCACACACTGTGAAACCTGATCACCACTGATACACGAATGCAATGAACTCATTTGGTGTTTACATGACAGATGTGGCAGTGTGCCCCCTCTGCTTTTCCTCCCTCTCCCCGCCCCCAGCTCCAGCTGTAACCATCAGTGGGAGTTGTGATGAGTTGCACCTGGACTTTGCAGGGGGGAGGCTGGCAACACAGCCAAAATACTGTGGGGAGTGTTGGGACTGTCTGGAGTGGGGACCTCGATGACTATAGATCAATTATCAGCCCCAGAGCCCTTTGAGCTCTCCTGTATGGCAGCTGCTGCATGCCAGGATCTCCCTTTTTGTGAGGGCACTCACTTGAGGTTCTACTCCTCAAGGTTGAAGGATTCCTTGCCACAACAGGTTCTCAGTAAGTGACTAATAGCATGCTAAACTTTGAAATCTTAGCTAAGTAACAAAAAGGACTGACTGTGCATATATCATCCTTTAAACATAAGCCATTGACCAAGTCTGAGGCTGGATACAGCTGCACCCAGATTCCTCTCTGAAAAGCTTAGAAAGCCAGGGATCCTTTCTGAACTCCATGACTCAACAGGAGGGTCTCCCTGACACTTTGTCTGACCATGTCCTCTCTGCAGTAAATAATTGAGTGTACCTCGCTATTCCATCTCCTAAAACACTGTCACATTTACTACTAATTTTGTTAAACCACTGTTTCACCTTAATAAGTATTTCACTACTTCTCTTACAAGTGAAGTCAATCACTCTGCCCGCAACAACAGGTCAGTGGTAAATCCAGCATTAAAACCCCAGAGTCCTGATACCCAGCTCCCCACTCTTACCTGTGGTAATAGCTCATTCCTAGGGCAGAGCACACCCGTTAAAATGAGACAATGCTATTTCCCATCATTTTCATGGCACAGAATGCAGTAGGATTACATTTAAAATTAAGTTTTGTTTATAAATTGCTTACAGATCTTCTAAAGTATATATGTATAAGTAATAAGGCACAGTTGTAAGGCAAGTTTACCAGCACCACACTGAGTTTCTAACTTCCATGCCATGTGACAGACTCTTACTAAATTATCATTTCCTGACACTTTATGAACAGGACACTCTATGGAGTGATGACAGCAAAAGCAACCTACCTGACCCACAGTTTATCTTGGAAAAGTCTGGAAAAATTGGTTGCACAAAATAAGCAATAAAAGTTTGGAAGTGCTGAAAAAAATGTCCGTTTTGGGGGAAAGGGTGGTGCTATCCTGAGGCTTCAGTATTCAAAAATACTATTTTCAAGGAAGATTTCACTGAAATTTGGCTTAGGTTAGACAATCTAATGGCCCTTCTGGCCTCCTAATCCGTGAATCAGAACTGAATCTAAGAAAATCATTCAAAAACAAGAAAAAATTCAAAGGAATGAAATTGTGCAGCAGATCAGAAAGTCCTATTTTCAATTAATGTTCTGAACAGTGATGCTGCCATCTCACATTTTTCCAACTGACTAGGACCACTAATGTTTCAAAACATTTCTAACCATTAATACATACAGTAAAATTAAAATTGAACTGTGAGGAAATGTCCAAGACACCAGAGGGAACATTGTGTTTGAAGCAAGTGGCTGTGCTCCCCCTGCAATTCCTGTCAAGGCACAGAATCCGTCAGACAAAACAAAGAGCAAAAGTAAAGGGGCTGAGCTCAGATTTAACAGAGCAGAGATTATTTTCTTGCTGAGCTCATATATTACCAGCAGAGCAAACCATTCTCCTTCAGAAGAGGAGATACTGCTTTGGGGCCACGGGTAGCATCACTGAACCAATCTTGTACCTCAAGACCTTTGGATGCATCATGCTGCACCAAGGGTGGTGAAAGAGGACTGCAGCACATCCAATTGTAAGAGCCACTTTACTCTACTTGCTTGATTCATTTCTTTCCTCCTTCTCTCCTCTTTTGTGCATGGTCAGTCCCTTTACACCCACCCCCATGAAAGACAAGGCTATGCCAGCTCCTTCCCACTCATAGTTTTTTGGGTAACACACCATCACTGCCTTCCACAGGGCAAACTTTCACACCCAGGGCTGGAGAACAAGGTAGAGAGAAACTACGGAAACTAAACACAGACATCGACAGCCACGCGTTGGAAGAGCCCTTGGATCTGCCCTGATGGTTCAACTGCGGTGGTTTGTTCAGATCTGTGTCTAGCAGAGCCAGGAGCAGCTGAGGAAAACCCAGGGCTGAACAAACACCCCAGCAAGGAAGCAACGACTGGACGTTTTTTTCTAAACATCAACAGAAACGCGTCAGCTTCTTAAACAAGCCTTTAGGGAGACTTTGTTGTTCCACAACCCATGAGATAAATATGATTTTGCTATTTAATGCACGTGTAGACAACTTGCTGAGAACAACACCTCTTCTGCAAGCCATGAATTGGGTCCTTCCAGAGTTTTTCTTTGTAATGTTTTGCGTTCGTTCAAATAATGAAAAAGGTTATAGCCGTTGTAATAATTATCTCAAACAGAGACATTAATGAATCATTCATCGAATGAAAGGGAACAAGTGTTATATAAAATGCTTTAGAAAACTTGTCTTTGTTCTAGTCATTTAGCAGCTGGCAGCTGCCTCATCTCCCATGCACACACACACGGGGATTAACACAAGAGAAAAATTGGGCTTAAAGCTAACACGACCAAAGGCTAGAGGGTAAAATTTTCAAAATACCCTGTGTAATTTATGTACTCACATGCTACCCAAAAAACACAAGTTTAGAATTTACATGACACTCATCTTGCAAAACCATCCCACAGAAATCCAGTTCCCCTGCTGGTGCTGCAGCCACAAGTCACAAAGCCAAACACATACCCTCACTCACAACCATACTGTCTCGGCTGGCTCTAGGAGCCCCTGCACCTAGACGTGCTCCTCAGAAGTCCAAGCTCTTCGCAGACCCTGGTCCCTAGAGAAGTAAACCAGCATGACCAGAACAAAAGCACTGTTACACAGCCCATGCCCAGAGCTGCTTCTTCAGGCAGAGTGTGGGAGCTTTCTTCTGCACACTCCAATCAAAAGCTGCATCTGAAGTGCTCCTTCTGCCAAAGGGCTGAACCTGTCCACATGGACAGTCGTATCTGCTTGCTTCATACATGTGCTTTATCATCCTTAGCTGCTTAAACAGAAGACAGATGGCTGCCGATGGGCAGATTTGGGGATTTTTCCATTTCTCTCCTTAGTGTGACGGGTAGCGTGTTATTGAATAAACAGACAAGCCAGATCCTGGGAAAGGTCAGGATTCATTATGAGTAAGGGGAAACAACTTATCCCTCACATGCATATAACTGGGCCTGACTTCCATTAACATGAGGCAAACAGGCAGCTTCCGACTGGGTACCTCAAGGGAGAGTTATAAAAATAGCTGCAGGCTCAACCAAGTTTAGAGGGGAGTAAAGACTAGCACAACAGCTAACAGGGAACAACAAATGAGATTACAAAGAGATGCAAAGGAGACTGCAAGTGACTGTTTGCCCCCCAGATAGGTATTTTACTCCGTTCATTACGAAGCTCCCCCCCAGGTTAGTCTGGAAAGGACAAAACGTGGCATCTTCCCAAGTACTTTCACCACATCTTTTGTGAAGACCTGATAATAAAGCAATACTGCTTCTTCTGGGCAATAATCACATTTTTTTTACATTATTCTTCCCCAGCTGTTTCTATTCAGCCAGACAGAGTCTAACTCAGTAGTCAATGAGATCAGCTGGTCAGATACCTGAAGCATTTCACCTCCCTCCCAGGCACGTTAGGAAGAAATTAAGGCAGAATGTGCTACTGGCCCCTTGTGCTCCCAGGCACCGCCATCATTTGTGGAAGGAGAGGAGAGCTCAGTGTCAAAGGCCTGGGCTTTTGCTGGCATCCTCTCCAAAGCTCATCTCACGAAGCCTCTCCATTAACTTCATTTGGAGAGCAACAAATGCGAAAGGCTGGGTCTGACTCTACGTGGGTCAGAGGGACCGCAGCTGTCACAGTGCGATATCAAGGGAATTGCAGCTACTCTGAGCTTACCTGCTTCCCTGGGCATAGGTGTGGCACTGAGGGAGACTGAAGGCACTAATTAATTGGCAAGACTGATTTGATAAAACAAATGATAATATGGTGGGACTAAAGAATGTCACTAGCAGTACTAACACTTGCAGGTCAGGTAAGCAAGAGTCTCCCAAACCATGATGAGTATGATTAGTCTGGTTTGAACACGCACCATTTGCTCCTGCCAATTTAGCAGAGAAAGGGATTAAAAGGCTTTTTATATCTTTTCTGCAGTTCCTCATGAACAATGTTGCTAATGCTTTCAAATGAACAGGAACATCCCCTAACTGTTGGCTTAACTACTACAGGGAAAATCCTCAACATTGGGAAACCCAGGTAAGAGTTTCCTGCAAGTCTCACGGATGATAAAACTGGTAGGAAAAAAAAATACATAATATATATGTGTCTGTTCCAAAGAATACCATAAGAAACATAACACAGGATTTTGCCAATGACAATTGATTAGAGACATTGCTCTGCCTTCCAAAACACTTTGGCAACTTTCCTAAAACAGATGTGATTTTTTTTTGCAATCTTTAATGATTCTCAAGTCACACAACAGGCACTTCATGTAATTCATTATGCTACATTGCTGCTCCCCTTGCCAGCAGCAACCAGAAAAACACAGACTTGCCCTTGCACCATCTCTGTGCCTATCAATTATATCATTAGGTAAGCAAATTGGTTACCTCACCTCAAACTCAGTGCTAAATTACAGTCACTAAGTTTGTCATCACCTTAATAGGGTATCGACTGCCCTGAAAAGAATATGTTAAAAATCTCTGTATCCCAGGAGAAGTGATCGTGAAGGAGCATTCCCAGCTCAGACATACTCTCAAGCGACATACATTGTAATGAATTGTAATTCAGAGCAAGGTCAAAATTCAAGTCATTGTGTGCGCTGCAAGCACTCATTTTAGCAGATCAAATAGGCTACCCATCAAATACAGATTTCCCTAATAGTTTTATTGCTCTGTCAATGGACAGCAAGCTAGCCTCCCTGCTGACAGAAGCACTCACAATGTGTTAGTGATGGCTAAACTTCCTAGGAGACAAAGCTGGAGCAGATTTATGGGATCCTCCCACAGCAGGGATACCTACTTGGTCCTGTAGGTCCAACTCCTGGGTTTTATCTCTGGTTCTGCCACTCCCTTTACTGAGGACTTTGGGCTATGCTCACCTCTGTCACAATGAGAAAAGGGCATCATACTGCTTTCACCCACCTGCAAAACAGTCCCAATGAGGCGAAAAATTGGTCAAAGGAGTGACCAAAACTCACCAGATGCAGGAGTAGCCTGATCCCTTGTCTGACTCTTCCTACTCACAAAGTGCATCTTTGAACAGGAACTAAAGCCAGCAAATAATCTACTCCAGCCTGCTCTCAGACCCACTTTCCACTTTATAGCACAGACAGAATGACAGCATTTTCCTTCTAGGCACATCAGCTTAAAATACTCTAAGAGCTCCAGAAGGATATCCTGGGTCAGGGCTAGCACATTATTGTAAAATCATAGAATTGTCTAGGTTGGAAGGGACCTTGCAGATCATCTCATCCAACCATCAACCTAACTGACAAAAAACCATCACTAACTCATGTCCCCAAGCACTACATCAACCTGGCTTTTAAATCCTTCCAGGGATGGGGCCTCAACCCCTTCCCTGGGCAGTCCAGTCCAAGGCTTCAGAACCCTTTCCCTGGAAACAGTTCTTTTAATATCCAATCTGAACCTCCCCTGGCACAACTTGAAGCCATTTCCTCTTGTGCCATTGCCTGTGACCTGGGAGAAGAGACCAATGCCTGCCTCTCTACACCCTCCTTCCAGGTAGTTGTAGAGAGCAAGGTCTCCCCCTCAGCCTCCTTTCCTCCAGGCTGAACACCCCCAGCTCCCTCAGCCTCTCCTCACAAGACTTACTCTCCAGACTGTTCACCAGCTCCACTGGCCTTCTCTGGACTCTCTCCAGCACCTCAGTGTGGGAAGGGGCCCAAAAATGGACACAGCCCTCAAGGTGGGGCTTCATCAGTGCCCAGGACAGGGGGACAATCACATTCTGAGTCCTCCTCACTACACTGTTCCTGACCCAGGCCAAGATGCTGGTGGCCTTCTTGGCCACCTGGGCACACTGCTGGCTCCTGTTCAGCCCACAGTCCACCAACACCCCCAGGTCCTCTTCTGCTAGGCAGCTCCAGCCACTCTGCCCCAGGCCTGTAGCGCTGCAGGGGGTTGGGGTGCCCCAAGTGCAGGACCCAGCACTTGGCCTTATTGAACCTCATCCTGTTGGCCTCAGTCCATCGATCCAGCCTGTCCAGATCCATCTGCAAGGCCTTTCTACCCTCCAGCAGGTCGACACTCCCACCTAACTTGGTGTCATCTGCACTTGATCCGCCCGTCCAGATCATTGATAAAGATTTGTTAAAGAGAACTGGCCCCAGTACCAAGCCATGTGGGACACCACTCGTAACCAGCCGTCACCTGGATTTAACTCCATTCACCACCACTCTCTGGACCTGTTCTCCCACTAGTTTTTAACCCAGCAGAGAGCCCTCACATCCAAGCCATGGGCAGCCAGTTTCTCCACGAGGGTACTGTGGGAGACTGTATCAAAGGCCTTAACTAAAGTCCAGGTAAAAAACACATTTTTTCCCAGCTTTTCCCTCATCCACCAAGCAGGTCACTATCATAGAAGGAGATCAGGTTTGTCAAGGAGGACCTGCCCCTCATGAACCCGTGCTGGCTGGGCCAGATCACCTGGGCACCCTTCATGCACCACATGATGCACTCAGGATGATCCATTCCATGGCCTTCCCAGGCACTGAGGCCAGACTGACAGGCCTGTAATTCCCCATATCATCCTTCCAACCCTTCTTGTGGATGGACATCACGTTTGCTGGAAACCAGTCAGCTGGGACCTCCCCAGTTTGCCAGGACTGCTGGTCCACCAGCTCTCTCGCTACCCTCAGGTGGATCCCATCTGGNCACATGATGCACTCAGGATGATCCATTCCATGGCCTTCCCAGGCACTGAGGCCAGACTGACAGGCCTGTAATTCCCCATATCATCCTTCCAACCCTTCTTGTGGATGGACATCACGTTTGCTGGAAACCAGTCAGCTGGGACCTCCCCAGTTTGCCAGGACTGCTGGTCCACCAGCTCTCTCGCTACCCTCAGGTGGATCCCATCTGGGCCCATAGACTTGTTTGTATCTAGGTGTTGGAGCATAATCCTTTGGATTATGGGAGCTTCATTCTGCTCCCCACCCCTATCTGCTAGTTCAGGGATCTGGGTACTTAGGGAAAACCCTATTCTACTACTGAAAACCGAGGCAAAGATGACATTCAGTACCTCAGCCTTCTCCTCATCCTTCATCACTGTATTACGTCCCATATCCAATAGAGGATGAAGATTCTCCTGAGTCCTCCTCTTGCTACTAATATATTTACATAAATTCTTTTTATTGTTTTTAACATCCAGGGCCAGGTTAATTTCTAGCTAATCTTTTCCCTACATAGCCTTACAATACCTTTGTAATATTCCTGAGTGGCCTGCCCCTTTTTCCAAAGACCATAAACTCTCCTTTTTTCCCCTGAGCTGTGACCTTATCTCTTTGTTCAGCCAGGCCAGCCTTTTCCCCCGCCAACTTTCTTTACAATGCACAGGAATGGCATTGAAAAACATCCAGCCTTCCTGGACACCTTTGCCCTTCAGGGCTGCCTCCCAAGGGACTGTCAAGCAGGCTCTTGAAGAGACCAAAGTCTGCCCTCTGGAAGTCCATGGTGGCAACCCTGCTGGCTCCCCTCCTTGCTTCCCCGAGAATCAAGAACTCTTATCATTTCGTGGTCACTGTGCCCTAGACAGCCTCCAACTGTCACATCCTCCACAAGTCTTTCNGCCAACTTTCTTTACAATGCACAGGAATGGCATTGAAAAACATCCAGCCTTCCTGGACACCTTTGCCCTTCAGGGCTGCCTCCCAAGGGACTGTCAAGCAGGCTCTTGAAGAGACCAAAGTCTGCCCTCTGGAAGTCCATGGTGGCAACCCTGCTGGCTCCCCTCCTTGCTTCCCCGAGAATCAAGAACTCTTATCATTTCGTGGTCACTGTGCCCTAGACAGCCTCCAACTGTCACATCCTCCACAAGTCTTTCTCTGTTCATAAACAGCAGATCCAGCAGTGCTCCTTCCATAGTCAGCTCACCCACCAGATGAGTCAGGAAGTTATCCCCAATATACTCCAGGAACCTCCTAGACTGTTCCCTCACAGCTGCATTGTGTGCCCAGCTGATATCTGGTAGGTTGAAGTCTCCCACCAGGACAAGGGCAAGTGATCTTGAGACCTCTGCCAGCTGCTTATAGAACACTTCATCAACCTTTACATCCTGGTTGGGTGCCCACCATCATATCAGCCTTGCTGGCCCTCCCCATGATTCTTACCCATAGGCACTTGACTACCATTACCCTCAATTAGCTCTTGACATGCATAACCCTCCCTAACATACAGGCCCACCCCTCCTCCTCTCCTCCCTTGCCTATCTCTTCTGAAGTGTTTGTAGCCCCCCATTGCAGCACTCCAGTCACGCGATTCATCCCACTACATTTCCATGATGGCCATTACATCATAGCTTTCCTGACACACAATAGCTTGGCAACCTGTTTGCTGCCCATGCTGCATGCATTTGTGTAGATGCACTTCAGCTGATCTAATTGTCCTGCTACTTTTTTGATGGGACAAACTCTACTTCCCACCTGACTGCACTCAAGACCCTTCTGCAGTTCCCAGCCTATTACTGCCCCTCGTGTCTTTTCTATCATATGGATCACCATCCCCCACCTCCACTGAGACAATGGACTGCAAGACCTCACTAGTACTTTTACCCTCAAGCACTGACATGCTGTTCCCAGGCTCCACTTTAGTAACCCCAGTTCCATCACCATCTCTCCTCAAACCCAGTTTAAAGCTCCTTCAATGAGCCCTGCTAACTCTTGTCCCAGGACCCTTCTTTCCCTTCTGGTTAGGCTTTCCCCACCTGTTGCTAGGAGACCTGTAGATCAGCCCATGATCAAAGAAATCAAAGTTCTTATGGTCACACCAGTCTTAGGGCCAGAAGTTTATCTGCTGGCTCTTCCTGTTTATCCCCCATCAATCCCTGCAATTAGTGGAATAGAGGAGAACACTACTTGTGCACCTGATCCCTTAACCAGCCATCCCAAGGCCCTAAAGTCTCTCTTCATTTCCCTTAGATTTCTGGTAGGTCCCTCATCACCACCTACTTGAAATATCAGCAGTAGGTATAAATCCAAGGGCCAAACCAGGGCAGGGAGATTTTTCTGTATATCCCTAATCCCAGCCCCAGGGAGGAATCTGACTTCCCTCTGGGATGGGTCTGGTCAGCAAACCTGGCCCTCTTTTCCCCTCAGAAGAGAGTCACCCACCACAATTACCTTTTCTTTTTAATTGAAAAAGTCTTAAGGCATAGGGGTGAGCAACTCACTAGATGAAATTTCCTCTCTACTCTCATTACCTCATTCTCAGTTTCCAAAGCCCCATACCTATTGTGCAAGGACAGCTGGGTCAAGGGGGGGCAGGTGGGGTTTGGCTTGCCCCTTCAAGAAGGGACCTGCCTCCATTCCCCCTCATCTCTTATGTCCCCTCCTTCTGCCTAGTGGCAGAAGGGAAGGGGATCATCCATTTCATGCTGAGCCTCCACCCACTGCCCTTGCCTTAAGATACGGATCCACCAACCTACGTCACTTCTGCATTCTCTGATACTTCTCAGACTGAGAATGAGGTAATGAGAGTAGAGAGGAAATTTCATCTAGTGAGTTGCTCACCCCTATGCCTTAAGACTTTTTCAATTAAAAAGAAAAGGTAATTGTNGACAGTGTGTCTGATCACACTGCACACAGTCTCTGGCTTCCTCGGGTCCCACTGACAGGTTCAGCCATTCGCTGCAGCCGGACGTACTCGGCCGTGTGCTCGCTGGCGCTGGCCTTAGCCTAGGCCTGGGCCTGGGCCCCCATCTTCTTTCTTGCCATGGATTTAGGCCCCGTGGCGGCCGTTTTCTTCTCTACCGCCGGGCGGGGACCAATCACCGCCGGCTGCTTCCCGCGAGCCCTGCGTACGTGCGCCTGCGCTGATGGTCCTCCCTTACACTCAGCACACGAGCCCGGCTCTCGCTGCGCTGTTGAGCGGGCTGCAGCCGCTTCTAAGTTTCTCGCGGCTCCTCACGAGATTCCCGACTCGTTTCGGGCCTTTCCGCTTCCCCTCGGCTTCTCCGTCTCCGGGAAGCTCCCTCTCAACCCAGCTCGGTTTTAGAGACGCAGCGCTCTCTGCACAGTTCTGAGGAAATGTGGAGGTATGTCCGCTTTTAAATTTGCCGTGGCTCGCCCGGCCCGGCCGCGTCAGCCTCACGGCTCTCCCTCACGAGATTCCAGACTCGTTTCGGGTGTCTCCGCTCTCCCTCTCAATCTAGCTCAACTTTAAATACGCAGCACTCATCGCTGCCGCTGTCGCTCTCCACCTGGTCTGAGGAGGGCTTGAGGTATGGCCGCTTCGACACTTGCCGCGTGTAAGCAGCGCGTGTAAAATGCCCCAGCCTTCATTAAAGGGACAAAGTCACAAGGCAAGTTTGTTTACGTCCTGAAAGCAGAGAGCCGACATTTGTTGTGGCCAGGTCTCCATTCTCCAGCAACCCATGCAAGCACACAGCCTGTTTCACCTGGGCTACTGATGAGTGAAAAAAAAGTAGATGCACTCTTCTGGTAGGACCTCCCCATTAGTCACAGAAAATATTCATTGATTTCCATCGGCTTTTAGGTTAGGTCCTTAATTATTGTTAATTTAAGCTGGGGGTTGCAAAGCAACTAAGCAGCAAAAGAGCTGGCAAGTACCTGAACTGCTCAGTCAGTCAGCCAAACACCATGTTTAGGCTCTGTCCTGGTTTGAGGTAAA